>DWHQ01000624.1:0-13104 GCA_018247955.1 Eurytides marcellus marcellus | reverse complement strand
GTGAGTAAGGTGACTAGTAGCCCACTCCCCCTCCCTCTCCCCTCTCTATTCCCACCTTAAAGACCAGCAACGTATTTGCAAATCTTTTGATTTAGCAAATGTTATTAAACAACTAAACTGCTATTAAAATTTTTTAAACATTTGTGATTTGAAATACTTCTAATGACTGAATAGCCACTAAACAGTGAAGTTATTCCTTCTTGAGTAGTACATAAATGTATTAAGGTGAGCGGAGGGAACCGAATGAGTCAGCGTTACTGAAACTCACAGTCGACGATTTGAAATTTAAATTAGTAACGTAAGTAATTTCATAAAAGTATTTCTGTTTTTTTTTTTCAAAGACATTTTTAACTGTCTATATATGTTTAATCAAACGATTGTTTTTATCTGCCATTTAAATATTCATATTAAATAATTTCTTCTAAACACTGTAGTTATCTTAAGTTATATAACTATTTCGTAATAGTGACATGAAATGTAAAAACATTTGCTTTAAGTGTCCTTTAGACTAACGAAACTCAATTACAATATCGACGGCGGAAAACGGAAATGTCCAGAACCAATGAAGTACCTACTAACTTTAGGATATTTCAGTTGTCTGTGTCAAGTAAGGTTTAAAAAGACAAATAATATGTATAAGATAAACACGTTGCTTGTTACAACTTAGAATCGTTATAATTTTATGAGTTATACATTTTTGAAATCGATTTGTGGCTGTAGTGTAAAGTTGGATTTTTCAATAAATCCATAAATCCATGGAATATTAAGTCGTCGAAGAGCAAGGTCTTCTTTGTCGAAAGATGAGCTTGTTACCCCAGAAATAGCTTGTCGTCTGTCGCTTGACCTTTAAATCCACGCTATGTTGACGATCACGTTTCGTTCTCGGTCAGATCTCGGTCTAATTATGTTTACATTGTACAATATCAGTCAAAATTCGTGACTGGGATGGGATTCGATCGGAACTTGACTGTCAGGAATGTATGAATGTAAGTCCGTTACTTACTTGACGATATTTTACCAGACCGAGATCGGAGAACGGAATATTATCGTCATTATAACGTAGACCGTGCCTTAGAGTGGGAACAGGCTGTGTGTACATTCAGTGTATTTGTGAGTTAAATCATCATAAACATGGAACCCCTGTTTTCACATAGATGTTTTTGGTGTCATTAATTTATTTCATCATTCCGAGTTACACAGGCAGGTCTCAGGTAGGGTCAGGAAATTTTCTCTAATTTACTTTTATTTTTCCTCACGGCAGTCACGTTTGTCATTTCCAATTCTTTATGATACAAAACTTAGCATCTGACTACTTACCTTACAACGGACCTTCTAGACTTTCGGAAGAATAAACCAGGCCTGTCCCCGTAGCAATAATTACCAACAAGTTTTGTTATAGTTACGCGTTCGCATAACCCACCCATATATATATCATGGGGCGAATAACTTCAGCACGCTCATTAAGCGTCTCATGTCTTCGCGGGGTAAAAAACTCAACTATTCCGTACTCACCTCCGCGAAATGGGTGAAACTTTAAAGAAAAACAGATCGCGTGGTAATACCTTATTAGCATCGATAATTCAGTATTACATTCCGCAGGCTAAAAAGGCCTGGACGACATCCGTACGAGTCCGCTAACAACTCAATTAAGTCCCGGGCGCGCAGCGTTATTGGTGCCTTTACCGGTTTAGAACGCCCGCTCTGAATATTTACCATTATGTATAGCCATATTTTAATTAGCCGTTTAATTGTTATTATTTTTATTGTGTAACAGTCAGTCTGAATTTTCGAACTGCCGGCGGACGAGTTGATTAACAATCAATAAGATGTATTGCCCAGTTTTTTACCCGATAAAAGAAAAATAACAACGCATCTGTCATCGCCATATTTCAAAACTAATGTTATTCTCGTAGTGCCCTGCACCATGTAGTAAAACAAACACAAAACTATCGGATTGGTATCTTGTAATTATTAAATAGCACGTCAACATTGTAAGGACTTCCATTGCGAATACCTTATAAAGGTCTATTGAATGCAAAAAAATAAATCAAAATGCTGATGTCAGCTTTGGTTTCTTACATCCAATTTTTTCAACCTGTCTAATTTTTACGATCAAATCCACGTTTACAATATTCTTTCTTTCACCAATAACGTTCATGCAAAAGCTTTAAAACGTTTTTGTTCTTATTCTCAGTTATAAATTATTATTATTCTTATTCTCGCAAAAACCGGAAAATGAAAGCAATGTTAACTCATGCTTTGGATGAACACGAATTATATTTAACCTTTAAAAACTTGCTTAAGAAAGAAAAATGAGGTAAACGGCTCTGTTCTCTTTTCAGACAGAGAATCATTGTTACTGGTATTACACGGTTGCCCCAAAAAGTGGTTATAATGTGGTAAATGCGGCGGTGTGCATACGTTTTTTTGTTCAACCATAACTACAAATCCCTTAGCCAATTTAGGTTGCTTAAGTCTCGAGTAACAGTCTTTCTGGTAAATGATAATGAAATAATTAAATTAAATTTTCCAGTTCCGAGTTTTATATTGACGAGTTTAATTAAGTCTGCAAGCCATTTTCACACTTCATTGGGGTCAGAATAAATTAATCATACGTACAAAGCACATCTGGTTTAAAAAAAATCATTAGCTATGCACAATTTCGCTGCCAAGCGGGCCTGTTCCATTGGGTGACGTGTCGGCTCATTGTGCGAGTACATCTTGAGCATCGAGCTCGTTATAATTACCGCAGCCTCTGTCAACTTTCTTCGAGACGCGGGAGTTGGGCCGCGAACTATAAGAATATCGCGGCGATGTACTGTCACGTGAAGAAGTGTTTATCCGATTTCGGGAGACATATTGTGAAGTTAAAAGGATAATAAGTTTAATTTTATAGGCAATGCTATCTCGTATCTCTGGGTGACGAGGAAAATTAAGGTCAACCCAACAGTTGCGTTTCTCCATTTATACTAATTTATGGAGATTCGTTAAGAATGAGGATACAGCACAATAAAAGGCGAAGGTTATTTCGTGAAGAGAATGTATATTATTAATAAGATATATTTAAGAATTTCATTTAGTTTAGATGTTAATATTGACCGTTTTTTAAATCGCACGCGGTGTCTTAAATTGCTATCTTCGACACATGTTTATGTTTGCGATCATAATGTTAAATTGATTTCCAGCCTTGGCACATTATCTCAAAGATCTTTATACGACTAGATATTAATAACTAACGGTGATTCATAAAGAGTTTTCGTCGCGACTGTAACGAGCACAGAGGTTAGATATGGCAAGTCATTATGGTTCGGCGTGGGTGGCTCGATGCTATCGCTCTTAATGAAATAAAACTACGAAAAAAAAAACCGGCGCCCTCTATGTGCTCGAAAATTGCCGACGACTGTACCGTTACAATTTGAGAAATTCAAAAATGCCCTATCCGATGTATATAAAGTCGATTTTCAAGCGAACCTAGCGCAGGAATAACTTTGCCCGAAATCGAACATTACTCACGTGTTGCCAATGAGTAATGGCGTTTGGTTCTATCGGTCAAATACGGGATTACCGGTGGCATTCCCGGGGATTACATGGTAAACAGGATTTACCGTCTTACCATGGTCTTGTCCCCATTCAATCGCCTGACGGTCGAAAAAGGAGGTTTCCTTCAAAGAATAATGAAGGAATACTCTTATATTCATTAAATAATATAGTATTTTTGATTTGACAATGACTGATCACGTGTTTGATATTAATAGTATAAACGTGAACAATGAAAACCGCTTGTAAATATTACATAAAAATAGATTTTGGCAAATCTTTTTAACGTAAATTAGAACTCTACCAAATATCCTGTTAACTTAATAATATATAGAAGAATTAAATAAATTACTTCACGTATTTAGATAATAATAAAATGATTTCTTCAATTTACACGAAGACTTGACTTTATAAAATGAAATCATTTGCGGATTTTATTTAGTTCGGTAAAAGGCTTTACTCTTGATGGGAGTACCACCATCTCATTATTTTTTTTTACGACGAGACGAGTCGTGCGCCTGATGGTAAGCGATAGGCAATATTTAAAACTATACCAGTTCAAAATAAGACTGTAACAGTTATTACCCTGCCAAAACTGATATTCAAACCGGAACGAACGAGATTTTTAGTGCTTTAGAACCGCTTAATATTAGGACCAAGGAGACGTTATCTTACCTTTTCAGTAGGTGTCTCAAAACTGAGACTGAGTTTAAGATAAAAAATACATACGTTTTTCAGTCGATGAAGCAGCTTAAATCGAAATAATATTTATTTACATTTCTATAGCCTTTTATGGGTTTTAATGACGAATACACAGACACTTATTCGATCTATATAATTTTAATTATAATAGTAGCTTCCTCAGTAGACTCTTCTCTGAAATTTTGGGATATATTTAGATTAACTGCATCGATTGAAATAAGCCATTTAGCAGTTTTTAGTTGGGGAAACAGCATTGTTAATTAAAAGTGAATAAGTCGTTCTCAAGTATTTAGGTAACAAACATACAAGCACCGTTTCGACTTGTACGATTTTATAATAGTCCTAAGTAACCCAGCAATATCTACAACTAAACTATATATTATTGCTAAATATTTATAACCTCTGAAAATATTTTAAAAGCTTGAAAAGAATGTGAGTATATTTAAAAAAAAGTCAGCCATGTCTTAAAATAGTGAAAATCAATTCTATGATGAGTTTACGTAAAGAAAGCTCCTTTAAATAAATCATTTCGGCGTATTCATTTAAATAACTTAAATGAATGCATGTTATTTGAATCTCGTCTGGAGTGTTTAACCACAGAGCTAGCTCTCGCCGCAAGGATTTTTACAAACCAACCGCAAAATGAGTATATCTCGGATATAAACAGTACGGGTTTTCCCCAAATTATCAATTAGAGTAAGCAAAGCGTTTATTCATAAATATGTAGTCTAGATTTAATTTTTAGCTTACTGTAATTGTGTAGTTGTTATTGTAATAACATAGGACATAAAAATAATATATGTTCAAAGACGCCGGTAAAATAAATAAGCTATTATATACCATATGTATACGGTTCGATGGTGAATTATTTGCTGCTGTAAAAATTCGAATCTGTAATCGCATAGAAATCATTAGAAGTATTTTACCTTTAAGTCAGTAGTTGTTCACTGAAAAAGATAAAGTATTCGAAACATTGTTTAAAAAATGTAATAACCTCGAAAAATTGGTTTTATTTAATATCAAAGTAAAGTTTTGTTCAATTATGATGAGATTCTCTTAAATGGTAGGACTCATTTGCAAAGCCTTAAGGTAGTATCACAGCATTGCCAGTTATTCAGTAGAAAAGCAGTGTTCCGGTTTGAAGGACAATACCGCTTTAGAAACCTATGATGTGTACCGTAGTGAAGTATGTAATGTACGGACAAAACTCATTTGGAGGTTGCAGTAATCTACTGTCAACTGTAGGCACAGATATCACCTCTCAAATTGTTAAGAATTAAGATACTCCATACATATTCTGCTTGGCTTTTAATTTTACATCCAACGCATTTGCCATGTGATAATCAAACATCGTTGAACTGCATTCCAAATCACTCATGTACAAATCCACCCATAAAACGCGCAATAAATTGCTTCTTTCGACTCTCGTTTTTATTTACTTCATAATTTTTAATCAAACCGTCAATCTAAGTTCTAACACTTTTAGTAACTATGTAAGTAAGAAACTAAGTATCTAATTGAAATAGATTCATTCAATCCATCTTAAAATCAACTTATAATATATAAAGTTTCGTTTCTAAAGATATTTTTATCTTTGCTCATTATTCTACGTCACTACGATTAAAACCGAAGCCTAGGTTTTATTTAGTATCATAATTACTTCTGTCATTATTTAATTATTTGGCATATATCGAAATGGTTAACTTTTCGTTGGCTGTAGAAATGTTCGCTTATTATTCAAGACATCCAAGACGCTTAGGCACGGCGTCCTCACCATAACGTGTTTCTGACCTTGGACCATCCTTCGTCGTTAATTGGATAAATTGCACGCCATTTAAGGTTGGGCCATACTGCGATAATGACATCCTAGTAGGCCCTCGTGCATCGTACATACTTAGTGCCTTTAATTAAGTGTGGTGGCAGCTTAATGTCAGAATTATAGCTGGTGAGAAACTGTTATGTGTTCATCATGGCTGACGATGGAGTCAGACACTGGTTATAAGGAAAGCCAGCGCCGTCGTATTTCGCAGCGAAGAGTTTAAATATGTCACGTAATATGCTCGGTCTGAACAAAAAGTCGACGAAAACTGTGTGATAATTTATTTTTTATAAATTAGTGATGAGCATCTCACATGGCGAATGGTGGATACAGTTGCCTATACCACCACCACTTAGTGTTTTAAATTAAACGACAATAACAACTTTTTATACCATACGGACAATACCTTCACTTTTTACTTATTACTAAAAGTCGACCAATTTTGCATATCAAACAGGATAGCATATCATAAATTTGAAAAATAAATGCTTTACAATTCTTTTTATAATAATTAGTTTGTTAAATGTTGTAGAAAAACAAACTGTTCTATGTTCACTAAGTGGTATCTTATAATCTTTTATAACGACTTTAACATTAACTGACACTCACCGATGCTCTATGACTGCTGCAACGCCTACGTGAAAACATAACAACCATAACAAGCTCCTTTCACTGGTCTTAATGAAAATGGTCTCATATAATATCATAATTAAAACACGCCGTCAACCAAATATGCATATCGTATATAGTTCCCGCCAAACGTCTCGTTTTGGTTTTATCTCGTTTAAGCGCCCGTCCGTGTTTGGGCAAAGGTAACTTTTTACGTGAGCCTAAATTCGGAACGCGCTCGCCAGAAGAAATATAATATTTAATCTTGATGTGTGTAAATATTGAATAAATTTATGTCACTCACCGTTTTTCTGCATTGAACAGATGAAATTTTGTTTTGATCGCTTGTTCAACATATTTAGGTGTGTTTCTTGCGGTCTATAAGGAGTGTTTTCTGTTATCTTTTTTTTTTCTTTTATAACATGATTGTGAATTGTGTGCCTTCGACTTGAAATTCAGATGACAAATGAAGCCAAAAATGTATGTATATTATATCGCTTTATTGTTTTTCACGTATATCTTATAAACGAATACCTATGGTTGTTTCAATAAAGTATATATATATAAATTAAATTATGCGCTTGTTAACAACAAATTCTACCCGTAAAGATAATCAATACCTCTTTATATTTTATCAGAAAATGATTAAAATACATAATTAAAGGTGCTACAAAAATATATACTTTTTCAAACTCTCTTAATTTGCATAATACTATATTAAAGATATGAATACATCACGAGCTTGGTGGCGAGGAAAGCCTATTAGTATCTAAGAAATATTTAAAAAATACGCCAGCAACGTCATATATGTATACGCCATTGTCTAGTATCCTTTGTGCAAAGAATCCTATATATCGCTATATCGTAATTTGAATTGTATTGTGCGTGATCACTCAGCAAGTCGATCAAAGCGATAATAACCATTAAAAAGTCGGCCAGTTCTCTACCGGCTTTTTACCGGCAGTTGACAACCGGGAGCGTTTCGACGGAATCCGAAATCGGTATCGACTTAAAGGAAACCGTGGATGATGCGTCCCGCGTATTAAGTAGGGCTGCAGTGTTAACACGTATGAAAGGCTTTTGGTCTATCTGCTTCAGGGAACCTAGGCGAGCGTGTCGCGAATTCCCCGAACGGCCAACCCGCACGGAATATACACGAAAACCATTCTTAGAAACGCCACAAAAAGCTACCGACCGCGACTTATTGTCATTCCGAGCTCGCACGCTATAATAATACAATTAATTCCGTTTGTCGCATCTGAGTGTTGCGTGCCGTGCTGTTTACGTGCCTCTATATCTTGTGGTATAGAGTCGGTTTTCGTTTGTTCGGAGAACATTGGTAAGTCTGTTCGTCTATATATGATGAACTAGAGGGCCGTGGCGACTTGGGGTGGTCCCGGAGGAAAATCTATTTGCGCAGATTCTTATGTCCGTGTTGCATTAATTTGTTGTTATTTACGCATCAGTCGTGATTATTGAAACCTTTATTATATTTTATAATAAAGTTACGTATAAAAACGCAACCTTAAATAAGGCTTAAGTCCTTAAATATATATACAAAAACATACATAACAGTTGACATATAAAGATTTTACTATTTAAGGAATTATACGTATCTATCAAGCGTCTATGACTAGTCATTATATTTTTTAGTTTAACATACATACAAAAAAACGAATTAATTTAAATGATCGAAATATATTTAAATATAGTATCTTAAAGCATTAATTAAAATATATTATAACATTAAATGATCGTTAAAATTGAAAATCTTTTTAATAAAAATTTGCAAAATTCATAATGTATTAATCATATTTTTTTCGAATTATTCATTGGACTTTGAGAACTATTATTACAATCGCTGTCACGCATATCACGTTTTATTACGTCATGTTAATTTTTTTTAGGATTTGCAAATCCATTTTAGTCGGCCTTAATAATTAGGGATGTCACGTCCTCAAATAATTTATTGCTATTCAATCAGATAAATTAATTTAATCATTAAATCTATCTATTGGTGAGTATGTGAATAGCGATGATATCAGCTATAATTACATAACCTATTTTATGTCTTGTGTATCGGACGGACTTTCACTACGTAATTGCTAACTATCAACTTTGATAGTATGAGTAAGTACTAGATAGCTTATAAAGCTTCTTGCTCTTAAAATCTGATCATCCGATTTTTCTCACAAATATATATGTATATATTTGATAATTTGTGAAGAAATCGGTTAGTCAGATTTTAATATTTTGATAAAAGATTTCTGTAAAATTATTTGTATAAAAGCAATGCTTTCACAGACGCTAAAGATAAAAGATGTTCAACATAAATTAAAAAATAAATAGGAAATTACTTTCATAATTTCATTATTTAAAATGTATTGATCATCTTCAAATGGGTTAATATTATCTTTTTTCTTATACTTATAATACTGTAAGCGAAGCCATAAGTCAGCTCAAGGTGCATTAATTTATTTTAGCCCACCTAGAAGCATTTCCCTTCAAATCGTAGCAAAGGAGTGCTTATATTACTGCTTACCAGTAGAACAACTCTTAATGTCACTGCACAAGGGTTATGTCTAGACAAAGGTCGATACTTTTGGGCTGTAATATAAGAGACAAATATACCGACATACAGAACAAACTATTCAATTATATCAGGTGAACCACTTGCCTAATAAAAAGCTTCTCCGCATAAAAAATCGAAGAGTTAATATTTCATTTATCTTCAGATCTCCTCCCACGCTACGTTGAGTAGGGCAACCCTGATTACAGCCTGATAATTAGCTAATAACTAAGCGTTGTGCACGCACTTATTGCGCCCACGGTCTCGAATAATGGACTCGTTAATTTAACAAGTACAGCAACAATCCTCACACAGCTCATGAAAATCAGCACGAGCCATTTTGAATTGAACGCAAACGTCAATTTTTCGTAGGATCGTGATGAATCCGGCTAACAATAATTAAACAAAAAACAGACAAGTTGATTAAAAGAATGACGATCGCTAACAAACGTATTCAACGAATGTGATTAAATATAAAGATCATGGGGAAAATGGAATCTACTTCATTACAATAGTATTACTTAATGATTTGAGCCAACTATACAGTTCATCTGGTTCGTCGCCAAGAGATACAAGATATTAACAACGTAGTTGCTCGTGATATTTGGACTGAATAAGATCAAAACTGGCTCTGTTCTGCGCTCGTTATCCAGAAATATAGGATCGTTGCCCAGGAATTACAATTACAATATTGCCCTTCCGGAGCACAGTAGTGCTTGTACACTACGTCCATGAAGTAGAATAACTGGCAGTGTCAGACCGATTCTGCAAAAGACCTGTGTCTCATCACCTTCGACCACTACCAAGTCGAATTGTCTTTGTTAAACAAAAGACATGCACGTCCCTCTAGTTAGATAATTTCCCTTTCAGAATTAGAAGTTGAAATTTCTTGATTATACGAACTCTTAGTTTTGCTTTTTTTTCGCAAAATAAGGAGATGAAAGTGCAAAGGTTTACTTCAAGCAGTTTAGTTAGGTTTAGAAGAGAAAGATTTACTTTTCTACGTTAAGTGTGGTCGTGATATAATATTTTCCCAATGGCATAATTTGCACAAATAGACTGATTCATCTGGACCTCAAAGAAGACCAATGCACATGTATGTCCCAGGACGGTGTCCATGACTAACCATCAATAAAACCGCTCTCACAGTGGCTAACTTCTCAATTATATAGGCTCAAAGTATTTTAAAGATGTTTTTACTCCCGTGATTATGAGTAAAGCAACAGTGAGGTAAACGTTTCGGCTGTACAACGGTCGGCTCAAACGTAACCAAGCCACGTCTCAACGGGCGTTGGAGTCAAATAAATTCGAAATTTAAAACGTACGTCAAAGTTGCGCACGCGCCGCCGACATGACTCACACGCAATAGGGTCACGATGCCGCCTATGCCTGGATGTGGCCGCTCGTAGCGTACCGAACTATACAAATGCCGCTTACCGGGTTTCGATTTTGATTGCGTTCAGTCGCAACTTACCGCGGACTGCTCTGTTTGATGCTTTGGAGGGAGGATATGGACGGACAATATATAGACTCAAATAAAATAACCTCATTACCATGCTATGTTAGGTGTGGTGAAAAAATCAATCATCCAAATCTATTTTGATGTAAAAATGCACGAAATAAAAGATTAATATACACCTAAAGGTACGGAATTTAGAAAAAAAAAGATAGAAGAAATCAGTAAAATACTATCATAAACTTGGGTAAAAACAACAAATAACTGTGAGAAATATTTGAAGAAGAAAACTGAGGAATTAATGTTCAGTGATCTCCCCTATCACGCCGTAGATTGGTTCCGCGTTATACGAAAACGCGTTATAAGGGCTATTCCCGTATTTTTAATAAAATAATTTAATTTTGTAATAACACAATTGACACGCGTGCAAAGGTACGTGAAGTTAATTATGAAATGTACAAATCATTATAAATTTCACACTACAGAAATATGTATGTGGGAAATCCCCGGGTTTTATGGGGAGATGCTCGAGTTATATGGGGGATTGAAATTGCGTAATATAAAAACGCGTTATAAGGGTATCGCGTTATACGGGGTATTACTGTAGTATGAAAAGTTTGTCTCTGTTTTTTTACTTGTCTTGAAATTTGCAACGTATCGAAATTTTGACGTTCAAAAATGTTTATAACGGAAATAGTCTAGACTGTGTGTGTTTATTTTTCGTTGAAGACGCAATTCAATTGTATGCGTTTAACTTTTGTTTTGTCTATGAATCTAATTAAAATTAAGTATTATATGTTTTTTCTTGTCATATAAAATATTATCATATAAAAAGTATCGTGCCCAAAATATTAAAATTTCTTAAAAAAATTATACTTATAATCGCTATTTTATTCTAATAGTTTAACGTACAAAGTTTTCCTTTCATAAAACTACTATAAAAATGAAATTAAATAGCAAAGTTAATTAATGAGAGAACAATATTTATTTAAGTAAGGGGGTTTTAATAAGGACATGTCAAACGCCATCTATTGAAATAAAGATGTATGTTCGTATCGCTCTTTATGTCATCCTAAACCTTATATCAGATTTAAAAAAAAAAGGGTAAAACAAAGCAATTTTTTCTTTACGTCGCCTGCGGGATGCACTTAGTACTTTTTAAAAATACAAAACATAACACTATAAATAGCAGTCATTCATGATAACTTGTATGTAATTGACAAATGCTGACAAAGGCAAAAGGTCCGACATCAATATCAATTAGAATAATCAAAAGATCCCGTCAGCTTTGACAGCAAGTATCGAGTGTAATTAATCGCGCTATACACTCGCCTACGCCGCGCCGGTACGAAGGTTCGAGCCTCGAATACATTATTTCATTGTAAGTAGGCGAATACCCGATAGATATGACTGGCGACGACAAATTGTTATTGCGTATTAATCGATGCTATGCAATCGATTCTGGGTTGCCGATAATCGATTAACAATTATCGGAATCGCATGAATCGCTGTTGATGTTGCGATGATAGCGATACCTGATTATGTACTGCTAACTAAACTGTAATTTTGTAAGGGCTTTAATGTCCTAAGCCACCATCATTCTCATCGTCTTTATGCTTATCCTTATTCGTTGTTCTTCTTTGCGTAGCGATACGAAAAAAGATTTATATAATTGTATTTACATTGAATATTTCAACGGAGAAAAAAAAAATACAGAAACCGATCTAAAATCGAAATGTACACAACTGAAAACATAATGATGCTACGAGTGACAGTGTAATTCTTTTCATTAGTCTATGTTACTGAAAAAGTGGATTAAATATTAAAAATGTCTATCAATGTAAAAAGCAAATCGAAATTTATATGAAAAGTTACCGATGTTATTATTTGTTTAAATACAGATTCTAGCTTGTTCTGTTCTGGAGCAATGTAAATCAGTTTGACGAAGTGATATTCTGAAATTTATGATTAATAAAAAAGCCGAAATGAAAAAGGACAAAACTAATGTTTACAATGAGTATGTTATATCGGTTTCTCCCTTTTGTACAGAACGTAGGGGTATTCATGGGTATCAAGACTGACATTAGTCTTTAAAAATAAAATTCTATTGAAAAGATATAAACCATAAGCCTCATTAGTAGTCATAGTAGATTAATTAAACATTTTTATTTAAAAAAAATAAGCATTGAATATTTTTGTACATAGTTCGAACAAAGTCCAAAGTCCAAGTAAAGAGAAAATATGTAACATGTTACTATATAAATGTGTAAACATATTGTGGGGAGATAGTTAACATTTTGACAAAGACTGACAAACGAGCAGCTCACCTGATGGTAAACGATTACCGCCGCCCATGGACATTCGCAACATTATAGAACTTGCAAATGCGTTGACAGCCTTTAAGGAGAGAGG
>DWHQ01000623.1:0-13105 GCA_018247955.1 Eurytides marcellus marcellus | reverse complement strand
ATTATATACAGACTCACCAACGCTGATGTCTAATGTTTTGATTATTTCGTCAGCAAAACCGAGATCCTTTTTATTTCCGAAGCGAAACCAGTATAATTGGTGTTTAAACCACGCCTACTTTTATAATTTGTTTTCGAAAGTTACATATCCTTCTACATTTGCAACTTTTATACGACTGCCTTTTTAAATTAATGAAGCTGAAGTATACACAACTTAATTAATTTTTTTTTAATACGTAATCTCTTATTTAGTGTACAAATATGAAATATTCTACGAAATTACATTTATTTTTACCCATTTTCTGTGTTCGTATAACTTATATTCAGCTCACCTGTTCTTGTAACACACCTTCATAACTCTTTACCCATTTAAATAATTAAAAAAATAACAAAACCCTGCAATGTAAGAATTGCTAATTTGTTAAATTCTGTTTATTTCAAATATCACTGCATTTCAAATGGTGTTAAAGTTAAATATTGTTCATAAAATAGCAACTGCCGTATAATGTATCTCTCAACTCATCATAAGATGCACAGCAGCATTACGCTGCTATTCTACAAGAAAAACAATCTATCATTACATCATCGACCGACCGGCTCCACCTTGTTATGGCAGCACGGCAAACAACACTATATTTGCCTAAGTTAGATAATGTCCACAGTAACACGCCCACTGATAAAACCATTGGGGGCATAGCGATAATAGCAATAACCTAAGAAAAGAAAAACAACGCAATCTTTCAAACTTATCAGCACTATCGCAGTTGTTTACGAAACATCATAAAGTTCAAAGTTCCAGCAAACCTTGGAAAGCCTAACAGGACGTTACATCTCGACATTACAATCACGTACTTATAATCTGTATTCATGTTAAAAAATAAAGGCATCTAAATCATTGACAAAACGATTTATGTCCACCATCGGAATATGAAACCATTAAAATATTTTATTTCAACGTCGTCGTATTCTTCATTGATAAGTAATTACAATTTATAGTCTGTGCAATGAAATTGACATTCTATATGGCAACTGTCAAACGTCAATCGGCGGTAAATGGACGACTTGTTCGCCGGGGGCGTGGTCCAACGTCATCCGGAGGCGCTCTTACACAAGGCCCGAGTTAAAACGTTCACGAAATCGACATCTTTTCTGTATCATTACATAGTCACGCAATGATATAGAAAAAAAAAGGTCATACTGAATCATGTATAATAACACAATCTTCACTGTTAATATATACATTGATTATGATAAATAATGTCACGTTTAATTCAGAGTCGCGTTTTTAAATTTTTGGTTTTTCTAGAACTTTTTGGCATTTAATAAAGATTACTATAAGACATGCTTATGTAATTTCTGTGACAACTCAATAATATGTTACCAAAAACCAGGTCAGGTGAAGTCGGAACGTGGCACTAATTGACAAGATATCGCCATGGTAAGGGTTCCTTTTACTTTTAAGTGTTTCCGTTTACTCATAAGTTTCACGTAAAAAAGACATTAAACGATCGTAATAAACATTTGTTATTGTATTTAGTTAAGTGATATTGAGTATATATAAGGTGTCGTCAGGCACTTCTAAACTTGAAACGCCACTGTCAACCGTATATCTCAAGATTGACCTTTGATGTATCACTTAGTGGTAATAAAAAGCGTCACACCGCCTTTAAACCAGCTCATCTATTTTTGAACGCAAAGCGCAAAGTTCAATTGTGGTCCGAGAAGCCGTCCGACTACAGCTCAAGGCAATTGACCGGTCTTGGAACTGAGATATAATCTATACTAAAATATATCATCTTATAAACTCTCAATAGTTTTCAATACGCCTAACTGTTAATTAAACAATATGCTCACAAGTTGTAGATTATATGCTGATAGGCTATAAGTTATACGGATTATAATTAGTAACCGAAAGTGGTAGGCAGAGTCTGTCTGGGACAGTACCACTGCTTTGTTAGTTATTTTCAAGCCAAGTTGATCTGCTGTAAATAATATGGGCAAAGGAATCGCTTACCATCAAGCACAACTAGCTCACTGTTCCCTAAAAAATATGATATACTCCGAGATTTTAAAGGTCATTTTACATATTATACACCTAAATGAACGTAGCAGGGGCAAGAGGTTGAACGTTGTTTATTTTCATTATAAACTGGCATTGCACTGTTAGTGACGAGCTTGTCGTTTATAACCAAATGTTCGACTTGCTAATCATCTCACAAGTCTCACAAAAAAGGACAACCAACTTCGATTCCAGGTTCGCAATTAGTTTGCAGTTTAAATCTTTTTTAATCTTTTATCTTTCATTGTAGGTTTAGATAAGGTAACATTCTTTAACTATATATGACCAGGTTTAGAAAGGTTTAGTGCACTTTTATCTAATAATAAAGAGATAGCTATATAATGTATACGACCTAAAACAATTGTCAAAAATATTACTGCTATGCCTGTCACAGAGGATGTGTGGTGGTTTATAAATAGTGACGAAACTTTCAAATAATTTGATAATATAGTAATATATAATATTTAGATAAGTTTTAAATCTATATTAAAGCGTTTTTTTTGTTTTTAAAGTTATATCATATCTAAACGAGTTTTCAATTATAAGATATGGTTAAATAAAGTTATAAATATCCGTTTTGGAGTTTTTAGAATCATCATGAAATTAGAAGACTCATCTAAACACCGTATAATATAGTAATGTAGTATTAGATTTAAATTTAGCATTCACCGCGAAAGCCGAAAGTGCTTTTTGGTTAAACGTTCTAATCTGTTTCGTTTGAATTGTAAACATAGCATCGAGGATAAACAACGAAGTAATAATGTTCTATTTCCAATATTTAGTTGTAATGTAAAATCGTATCACGCTGGAGGTGCGTGAAGTGTATATGTGCATCGGAAATTGCATATAACTGTTGGACATGAGGAGTTCTGAACACGCGGTGATCAAATGCCGCCTGGCTTGATGCCACGGCGTTTCACAGGTAACGCCATAATTGCCCCGACGAGCTAAAATCGATATTGTTATTGCGATATAATAGGAGTTGTTCATGGATTCGTTTGCGCGAAAAAATATCTTTTTTTTTAATAATTTTCCTAAACTTTACAAAACATCCCATGTCATATTTCGAGCAAACTAAACCTATATATGCAAAGAAATGATATCGAATCAATGTAATAATATTCAGCCGTAAATGCGTTTCTCAAATGTTATATCTTAAAGTTGAAAAGGATTAACTTTTCAATGAAACATTTAGGAAAGTTCATAGAATAACTTAACCCTAACGTTAAGAATTTGGAAGATTTCAAATGATGACTTTCCAGTGGGAAATAAATATAGATATTCCGGAGGACTTAATATCCTAGACAGATCTACTCAGTAATGATTTTAAAGAAAAAAATTTTAAGGGTAGGGGAGGGTCTGTATTGAAGATTACTAGAAAAACACTAGTTTGTATCACGGCCTATGATACAATCTTCTTCCACGATTACAGATTCGTGGCCCAACCAAATAACGCTTTAGTGTTAATGTACACGATAGATATGTTAACTATACAGTTTCCTAGAAATATATTCCTCGATGTCGAGAAGCTTCTTTAGGCTCGGAATCGTATCGATTGCTTAATTGCTGAAGCGGCGACTGTAACGTCTTGGTATGACGCCAAAAAAGCCCTAATTAGAACGCAATTGGACTTGATGCGGCAAATATGAAAGGCGTCACATGAACGCATACATAACGAGAAATTCAAATCAAATACAGCACACAACACTAAATGTTGACATGCAAGGCATTCGTTGCTCTTCGAAGGTCATCAAATATCGTTTAGAAACGTGATTTGCGATTTTGGAAAAGCTATAACATGTGCATACTTAATTAACCCATTAATTGCGAAACCTATATTATATGAAGCTACTTAAACGAGTATACTCGTCCTTGGCTACGAATGGGTTAACAGCCCAACTTTTATCATTTAAATAAACATCAGAATTTCTATGCCTACTTTTAAAATTCTGAAATTAAAATACACAGTAACACTTAAATAATACTTATACACATAATTTTATGGATTTAGGATACTTGCTGTGGCTGTTTTCGATATGGCATTTAAAATATATACGTAACACGGTAACCGTATTTATCGAGTGTTCTTTGCACGATAATGGACTTTATTATTGATCTCTATCTTCGCTGATACTGACCTCGCGAAGGCGAGACTAGGAAGCCGTACGGAAGAGAGTGGCGCCTAAAAACTGAATTCCTATTATAGTTACAAATTCAAATCGCAATTAGGCTGGCAAAATTATAATCTGTACAATCGTGACCTTCCTTCACTGTCAGTTTGCAAATTGGTAACATTTTAACCGAGTAAAAAGACTAAACCGACTAAACCGACCTGACAGTTTGACGTTATGACGTAAAAAAAGGAAAAAGATCAACGAACGCTTCGCGGAGAAGAAAAATGTGTGTCAATGGCGTTTCAAGACTTTCGCTGAAACGTTCACGTTCCAAATATAGTCGCGGGTTGATACATTTTTGGAAGTGAACGCATCCTTCCTTACTCGGCTGCCAAAGGGACGAACGAGGTAAGCTTTGTGTGGTTCGAGTGGTGATGTTGATCAAACTTACCGGCGGCAAGGGCTCCGTGGAGGGCCTTCTCCTTGTCCTCCATCATCGCGTGTGCGGTGCTAGCTCCTGGTGCCATGACGATTCGCCTGAGTGACGGCCTCCTCACTAGCGCGACTATGTGCTTGGTGCGGTGCTGCTGGACTCGCTTGCGACGCGTGCGCACTCTGTGGAGGCCGACGGGCGACTGCCCCCCGACGCCGGCGGTTATCACGGCGCGGCCCTTATCAGAGCGGCGGCAGTGATCGCCCACCAGCCATACGACGGCCGAGTAGATCTTGCAGTATATCAGCCAGAGATATAGGTACCAGTCGCCCCGTATGCACAGTATCGCCATCAATAGCGATCTGAAAGTGGGAAAAATGAAAATTCATTCCATCTTTTAAAGTAGCGTGAATAGTTGACGTGACGTGTGAGTGGTAATAAAACAGCGTCATTATAATTGGTTAATACACTAGTGTGTACAACAGTTTCTATTCTTAACAGACTTATAAAAGTAGGCGATAATTTTTTTTGTACCTACCGATATTTTACTAATTTTTAAAATTCTTTATTTATTGAGAAGGATTTATCGCAAGGTTGGTATCACAATAGTTTATTGTCATTAAAAGATATACAGGAACTCTTTAAAACATTTTTTTTAAGAAATTGAGTGGCAAGACTAAAAATTCGTTTGTCTTATGGTAAGTGACACATTTGCCCATAAAAGCACAGTTTTGAAACGCACGAGTTCCATACTGCTTGGTTTAACAATGTGCTTGTCACCCGAAAACATAAGGAGTTCTATCACCAACAATTACCCTGGCGTCATTGCCCTTCAGACTAAAACAAAGAACGTCTGCACACTCCTGCTTGATATAACAACTGGCAATGTATTTGTACCATTCCAGGCAGACTACAAAAGTCCTATTGCTTTTATGGTGTTAATTTATCTTTTTTATTGTGTATCTATATAAACTCTTGCTCACCTTTAACTTGCCTTGTGTTGTGAAGAAATGCGAAAATTACAGATAATTACAATAAACAGTAAGTACATTTTTGTGTTGTGCCTTCGTCTCTTAATCCTGTAATCTACCATTATAATGATGAATGATGATTGTCTCATGTCTTATCTGCGTATCAAAGTCATTGATTCCATAAGCCTTGTTTGTAAACTATCATCTGCATAATATGTCAGACATAATATGTTCACGATCAACACCTTGACCTTACTAATAGGGAAGCTACTCCATACATGCTTTTAACAAACTGCTTTAAAAGCATAGGCAGTAATTTTGTATTAAAACACATCCTTTTTCCTAAATAATATCTTGCTACTTCAGTAAAAAATACACGGCTCGCTTTTGATAAATAAATGTTCGTGTTCAGAGGATTATACAAACATATTTAGAATAGCTTTAGGGTGACACTATATTAAAATTCAAACTCATAAATTTGTATTTAAACTTCTCTTAAGAGACATCAATTAGCACTTAGCGCTTCATATTTATTTACCTGTCTCTAAATAAAGTATTATTAAAGAATTAAGTATTTTTCCTTTTTGAAAGAACCAGTTTCATAGAGTTTAATGCTAATTAAGTAGTTAGTGATCTGATACCGTCCGATAGAAAAGTAAGAATACAGTGACAGAAACAGTTTCTTTTATCGGCAGTGATTTTAAATACAATAGAGATTAGATCAGCGATTCCCAAAGTGGTCATCGCTTGATCCACAGAACACCTGACGGAGGTGTGATTAGATCTATTCTTCACATGCTTTGACGAGTTTTGGGAATATAGTAGAAATATAGCAGCAGAGGGTTCCAGTACAATTTCAAAATGGTCTTTGACGAGAAAAAAAGCTTGGGAATCTCTGGATTAGATTATGTGTAATATTTATCTTCTAATAGCCTTTACATGATAATAAATAGACTTTGGCGCAAAAAGTTTGCTCCATCCTAACAACATCAAATAAAAACGCGTAAAAGCGAGTAAGTATATTGAATTTCTTTTTTTACTTAAACAAAAGAGTCGTTATTACAATATCATAAATCCGAAAATGTGTTTGTTAGTTTGCCTTACGCAGCAGCTGATTAATACATCGGCATAGTTTATAACATGAATAGTGTTTTCGACAGGAAGTGGCGTACGTCGAAAAACTGTATGAAATTAAAATACAGGCGAGCGTAGCCGCGAAAAAAATCTTGTTCACAATCAGTTTTAATTTTCGTCGACTTGTTTTCGACCAGTCACTCGTTATGGCTACATTCACGAAGAAGTTATTAAGAATACGTTATAACAATTCCAACGTTTTGATTCTTTGTCCACGTCGTCGTATAAAGCCAATAAAGCCAAGACGCGAACAAAAGTAATGCATAATTCATACAACGGCAGCAAATAGCTGGATGGCATCTTATTTCTCCTTATATTACATCGCGTTGCTTGATCACTGAACAATGTTATTATCACGTGTAGCTTTGTTATGCGATCTTTTATAAATATAAGGTAACGCATAGTAAACAGGTTTAACTTTAAACCTGTTTTTTATTCACTTTCTGTGTTATTGTGCAACGACAGCATTAAGTTGAAGAAAATATAATAACATTATAAAACTTTTCCACCTAAAAAGCGCATAGGATAATCAATAAGAATGATTTTATACATAATATATTTACATGGTTTACTTTCGAGTATGAAATCGTTTTTAAAATCAAAATCACAATGCGGAAAGGTCATCAATTTAATTTTCCAGAAATTTTGACAATAAATAGCAAAGTAATAATATATATTAGTAAAAAATATCTGAAGCTCGTTTTGATTTACTTTTAATTCACTGACGAAAATCTCATTTTAATTACCGCATTTCAAATTAATGACCAGTAGCTCTAGACTCTCCATCTACGTTCATTGAATCCCTGTTAAAAAGCGTTTTAAACGAGGCGATGACAAAGAAGTATTTATATATGTTGCATTCACTTTATCTGGCGAACTTGGAGGACGAACACCTGGCATAGTCGCTGACTTAGAGAAATATAAAGTTATCAAAAGAAAATTTAGTGTACATACAATTTTTTATTCTTCTATAATAATACGAAAAGCAAACAATGTGTGACTTTCAATCGTACGTTATTCATTCTTAGACGCTAACAGGAAAATGAATTTGGTAATTTAATATAATTGTTTTATTATGCTGCATGTATAGATATCGCCTATACATTGGTTAGTAAAACATAGCATTAATATAACAGGTCTGAAGAACCAGTTGACTGCTTACTGGTGATCGTGGGTGGAAAAAATTAATCCACAAAAGGTCACTTTGACATCAAGAACAAAGGTGTAGAAAATGAATATATAATTTTGAAAACTCGCTTACATTGGACTCGTTCTTCTAAGCAACAAGTTAAAAAAACGTCGTCCGGGGCAGATTTCCACAGACTAAAACAGTCACTTATCATGAGATAACAGGTATCATCTGCTCCTTTTTTTTCGTTCTCACATAAAATGGTAAGTCCAATATTTCCTTCGTTCACTACCAAGACTGATCTGAACCAAAATAATCATATAACCTAGACTAAAAAACAAATGTTTCATACTTTCTCAGATCTTTTACTTTATATTCAAAGTAGTTACTATTCAAATGGCGAAATAACTAGATGCGCGTCAGATACAAAAATACAATTTTATACATCTCTACATAAAAGCGTCCGGTCAAAAAGGACGTCCGTGGGGACGTTTGATATTTATACTATAAATTACACAATAAGTGGCTGTAATTTACATACTAATTTAGTTGATTTACTTCTATTGAAAGTTAAATAACGTGAAGTGGCAGAGCGACTTCAAAGGTGGTAGAGCCACGCAGTAGGACCTGCTGCTGCTGAATGGGCCAGCTCGAACCGGATAAGTATCACGACCTCAGAAAATAGGCTTGAAGTGCTTGTGCTTCCGGGTTTCGTCTGGTGAGTGAGGTGACCAGTGGTCCATTCCCACCTTCTTTTTCTAGTCTCCCCTTTCTGCCTTTCCCTTCCAAAAATTCCCATCTTATAGGCCGGCAAAGCATTTTCAATAGTTTCGACGTTGCAAATGTCCATGCCTAACGGGTATTGCTTTCCATCAGGTGAGCCGCATGCTCGTTTGCCCGTCTACTCCATTAAAAAATAATTACGAATAACGACAACAAATACCACCTTTGACGTCAGAGAAATATTCTTCGAAAAATGTTTATAACGCTTATTCAAAAAACACTTCAACAAATGATTTACAACTAAATGTTAAAAAACAAAGCATATTTATTTGTAAAATTAATTAATAATAACGTACCTAATGAACATTAAACAAACTAAGATAATATAGTTTGAGCTTTTTCGTTACTAAATGTTACATTTCATACATTATAAAAAATTTAATGAAATATTTGTGAATAAAAATAGATATAATCGAATAAGATTAAGCTTTAACATGACTTCACTCATTTGAATGAGCAGTAACCATAACCAGCCTTTTTGATAACAAAATCACACCTCCAATCACAATACGTCTCGAGGGCATTACACGTTCTAGAAATAAATTATCCACAACAATATTTATCAATACAATAATTAAAGCTCTGTGGGTGGGCTCTGTATTACGGTCATTGAAAACTTTCATTGCCGCATGGAAAGAGAGGTTCCTGTGTTCAACGCGGGACAATAACTTTCTATCCGTAATTAAAACTAAACCTGGTCCAGCAGGTCTATAACCGGCCCGCGGGCAACCTTTAAACATATCAATGTTGTAAGCTTTTGGAGTTTGAAACAACATTTATTTAAGTAAAGCTTTTGGCTAAAGCGTCACTCAAGTATGTTTATATTTCGTGATATTTAATATATATCTATCGTGATCAAAAACTTGTAGCTAGGCAAAAAATCATACCCATCCGTTGCTGCGTTCGTTGTTTTGTTTGTCTTTATCAAAACTTCGAACCCCTTTTATGTAATGTATTCATAATATTAGTAAGACATATCGCTAACATATAACAATAATAATGGAAATATTTCACCAGCCACATCGTTCAATTGTATCCCCATGCGATTGTAGAACAGCGAATGTAAACAAGATGCAACTCGAGTGAATGCTGTGAATGATGGGGCAAGGTTGTTGGGTCTACAATAACAACGACTGCTATTTAAAATCTTCTTTTTATTATATCCTCAGTGAACTATACCATTCTAAAGAAGCATGACAATAAATAATGAGTTCCATAAAAGTTCTTAAATGTTATTACGCCAAATAAATCTGTCAAAAGTTGTGAGGGGTTTACGTTGCATTTGGTATTTCTGACTATTTATAAGCGGATGCATTAATTGAATTGAGGACGCTGTGATAAAGTACTGACGTAAAAGGTCGGCTAACGATTTTAGCAATTCAAATCGACCGCCACTTAAATAGATATTTACTGTAGACGTGGTAGGTGGTAGGTAGGTGCAACTATATTACATGCAACTTTATTAGACATAAAATAGGATAAACTACTCACCTGCCCGTAAAACTAAAGTTTTCCTTCGCAATAGTGGTCAGAGGATGTGTGTCGAATAAAATGCACCAAATCGTGGCGCATAGCAGTGCGCCCGTGGATAGCGATGAACGTTTCAATACACATTCGCAACAAGTCCTTGCAGACAGTCGGATTCAATCTGTCAACCAAAACTCTCCCCCAACATCGCACGGGGAATACAACACTGAAATTATACAGTTTTATAGCAGTCTTTGACCTCGCGACGATACGGGAGATGTTACGGAACAACCACCGCGTCACTATTTCACGCCGGACCGTATTTTGCTCATTTTAATATCGAAAACTTTTCGTAGGCTTTAATGGAAATTACTTTCAATTTATTTACGGGCTTTTTGAGTTTTCTATAAGCGAAACTCGCAGACAAATAACAACGTGGACCGTCGACCGATGAATGCGAAGCTCGGCGAAAGCGATCGCGCAACACCAACTTCGGGTTGACATCGATTGCGTTCGGGCGACTTCGTGTCTGGTCGGGTGAGCGGAGGGGCGGGGGGGCCTGGACTAGAGCGTCCTATCTCTGCGGACCACTGCCTACTCACGAAGTACAGTGCAAATGCATTTGCAAAATAAACAACACAATAACAAACATCTGACAATCTTCATTAAAAAAAACATAAGCAGCAAACTTTTTCGACATTTAGACGACAACAAAGCAAAACAATTTAATGAAATAACCTTTACACTGGATCTTTAAAAATAAGGTTTAAGAAATTATTGAATCTTTATATATCTGATAGCTGTACACAAACAGTTGTGCTTAAAATCAAAAAACAGCAAAAAAAAAAAAAGTCTTGAAAAAGCAAGAGCTTGCTTATTGTCGTTATTCATAGAGACTTATTTTTAATTATTTTCGATTCATAACAAAGAAACAAGAATATTCTAACATTTTATTAAAACATTGATTCATATTGCATTTATCCATTAAGACAAATGAAAAATAATTTTATTTATATACTTCACCTCCATTATCCGACCAGTCTTTATGTGTTTCGCTAAACCAACTTAAATTTTTAAGATACATAAAATGATGCACCAATGTATTGTACTATTTTCCACTACCTTTTTTTGAAGTTTGTCAATCACTTTTCTATGTTAAAGGTTAATTAATTAATCAATGACATATACTACAACCTACAAATCAAATCAAATAAAAATACGAATCAAATAAAAATACGAATTTAAATAACAAGCGCTTTTGCGCTTTCTTTTTAACCTTTTATTTCGTAAGGAAACTACCACCAGCTTGAAATGCAGTTCTGCCGAGAAGATCCAGCAGAAACCCAACAATTGGTCTTTTCAATACCTTTACGCTATTTAACAATACAATGTAATTACTATCCTTCATACGAATCAGTTGACTCCACGCATTTTTAAAATTACTAAGAAAAAGCATTTCATTAAAAAAATGTGCTATATATGTTACTCTTACTTATAGCATACAAATATACTTACCATTGTACACAAATATTAATGTATTTATACTTTTAGTATGGCCGAGCCAAATAAGCAATCGTATAACGACCATCACGAATCTGCCAAAAGGTCTTGGACTTTAGCATAGTCGTTAGCGGTTTAATGATGACCCCAGCAGAAGGTTGGAAAATCACGCGACCGATTTGTGTTCTTTTTTAATTACCTCACTCAATGAAATAAACCTGACAGTTCTAGAAATGTATAAGTGATAACAAAATACTGCGGCACATGACGCGATATCTCTGGTCATAAACTGACATACTCTTTTCTACCTTTTTAAAGATATTAAATTATTGAGAATATCCTCAAACGTATTTACGTTTAGTTAAAATTTGATAATTATTACATTTTCTAATGTTAAATACTTATTACTATATATAAACTAACACGATAAACGGATATTTGCGTTTAATGCCGTGTCCTACTTTGATTTCACCAGCTTCATCATTTTCATTTGACTGTTACGTTGGTGTAGTGGTCAGTGCTCCTGACTGCAAACCCAAAGGTCGTAGGTTCGATTCCCACCCAGGACACAATATTTATGCGATGAGCAAAATAGATGACTGGACAGCAGTGCTCAATTTGCAAGTCTCAAGAAATGCGGATGCCCATTTATATGGTCATATAACGCAAGAACGGCCATTTTAATTTGCTTTTTACGCAACATTACTTGTTATGGTTGACTGATACACAAAGAATCATCTCTAGAAAAGATTTATTTATCTGCACACATTAACATATCTATCTTAAATATGGTGGATGCGCATAATTAAACTCGTTTTCTAAGCAAATGGGCTGGTTAAATAATTATCAATTATGTAAAGAGCGAAAACTTTCAGATTGATTTTTAGTTTTTTTCGATATCTTACAAGATACATTTCCATTTGTATACAAGAATGGTTTAACTTTTGACGCATTTTGAAATAGGTATAGAATTAAACTTCTTTTGTTATAACTTTCGGGATCGCTTATTTAAATAGAGATATTGATGGAACGGGGTAAAAAAATAATCAAGAACATTTATTTGATCTTCGCAGCATCAATTTTTCTTCTTTATTGTGGGAATTTATTGTTACTGTGTGTTGAGTTACGCAGCAGTTTTTTATTGAGTCAATAACTACGCTAACTTGATATTAGCCTTATGGAATACAGGTGTATAATTAACATTCGCCCGTCACGATTTTTAGTTGGTAAAGCAATGCTGCAGCTCCCGCCGCCGTTGAATGGGTCGACTCGAACCGGGTAAGTACCACGACCTCACAGGAATTTGGCGTGAAGTGAAAGTACTTGTGCTTCCGCCTTCCATCCGGTAAGTGAGGTGGCCGGTGGCCCTTTCGTCGCCATCCCCTTCCCCCTCCCTCTATTTCCACCTTAAAGGCCGGCAACGCATTTGCAAGTCTTTTTTGATCGATCGAGGGGTCTTCTGCACTTGCCGTTGCGACAGTGCAGGTACGGGCCTCGGGGGCATTTCCCCATTACC
>DWHQ01000622.1:0-13118 GCA_018247955.1 Eurytides marcellus marcellus | reverse complement strand
GATAAACTAGTTTACCGTTCACACCAAACAAACAGTCTAAAAAAACTGTTCGTTCATTCAACGCTCACCGCTATTCAAATGTAGCTTATAATTAATTTTTAAATTCGCCCCAACAGTTCAAGCCTATCTATACAAATAAACAAATTTTTTCACTTTATAATGTTATTGTAGATATAGTTCAGTAGCTGGTTTTTCACAATAGAAAAAATTCAACACCCTTGCCCTGTTAAAAATTACGAGGCAGAAAAGGAATGTGTACTCCCATGAAAAGTTTTAATTATTGTTTTCAATATTAACTTTTCTATTTACGATAATATTGTTAATATTCAAACCATGACATTCCCTAAAGATAATCTTTCTGTTATGAAACCTGTAAAAGTATGGCGGAATATGTAATTAAATCTGTGTACAGGGAAAATATTAACAATTTTTTTCAAGTTCAATGACTTTAATGGTTTACAGGCTGATAATATTGTAATTGCTGTTTTGTTCTGTAAAACCTGCACACAGATTAATATTTCAAAGTAAGGGAATAAAATTATAGGAATGAATTTTTAATTTTATATTGAAATTTTAAACAGATACAATAATAATCTTAAATTAAATAACATAATAACTTACTACGAAAAAACATACGATTTTAATGACGAATAAAATTAATTTGCAAATAACGATTATAACAACCATTTTGTCATGCTCTTTATTTAATATTTCAACAATAATGCCAATAATAACCTAAGAAAACATTTGAGTATACATAATATTATAAATTATGAAATAATTAAAGAAATTCTCATACTTTTGTTTCACTATTTTACAAATTTTTATACCCGCTTAAGTTCGAAATTATGTTATACAAATTAAAACATATTTAAAAAGTTACAGCAGATCTTAACGATTGTTGTTTACATCTGTATAAACTCTTTAGTCCTATGGTAATTATCTTGTACAGTTTCAACCTAACAGGTTCCGTAGTTCTGAACCGAGAGGTGCGTGCCGGCGCATCGCAATAAGCACTCGTTGCCGAACGTCACGCCGTTGGACGCGCAAACTGGCTTGTAATCCCTGGTGCAGGTGCAAGAAGGTATCTCCTCCGCCTGGTCGACCACCTTCACGTCGTTGTTGCACGGCCCGAAGTGCGCCACATAGAGCCCCCGGTCTGCCTCCGACGCGCAGTTCAGCAGGCACGGGTTCGCGTAAGTGTTGCCATCGTTGCCACACACATAGTTGGTGGACCTAGGGCAGCTGCAGCGGTCGAAGAGTTCGTTCACCTGCCTCTTTACACGGCACTCGCCTTCGTAGCTCACCCGGAGGTTTGGCACGCTCGCCTGTTTGCATTCAAACTCGCACATGTTGGAGTACGTTTCGCCGTCGGTCCCGCACACCGGCCTGTTCTCCAAGGTGCAGAAGCAGTTCACTTCGCGTTTGCACCGGCCGACCGACTGCAGCGTGATGAGCGGGTTCACCGACTTAGCGCAGTTCAGCATGCACTCATTACTGTAAGTCTGCCCGTCGGAGCCGCACACGGCCTTCCGCTCTCTTGCGCACACGCATGGCGGCAGTGCAGCGCTCAACGTGAAGCATCCAACGAAGAACACGACAGCTGAAAAACGTTTGACGAGTTAAACAAATGCTGAATCCACTCAAACGGAAATAGTCGCAAAGAAATATACAAATAAAGCGCTTTTATGTTTATAAAGATAAATTACTTTTCCTTTTCCTAATCGTTCTAATCTATATCACCATTCTTTATCTGAATAGCAGTAAAGCGATTATTATTAAGTTTCTTTGACCGTTTAATTCGTGCTCATAAATATTTTGCAATTGCAGTAATTGCTATATCAACAGCCTTTTGATGTTAAACTTATAGAACAATCGTTATTAAATACAGTCGTTTACGTATACGTTCGATAAAAGTCTTAAATTTTCTTATTATAATACTTTAGACATAACACAGGAAATATCATAATCTATGTTATAATTTAATTTGTTAAAATAAATGCAAATTAATAACTCTTCATAGTTTTATTTACGTCACGTCAAGTCAATAAATACGAATAATTTAAAGTATATCACTTTACAGCAGTGATAATAAGCCACCTTAAGAAAAAGAAACCCAATTCTAAATATGTAAAAATCCGAATACTTAATAAAAAAGTAACATATCGTATCGGTGGCGATAATAAAAAAAATATTATTAAAACAAAACAAAGAATATTTAAACATAAGGCATCACGATTAAGAAGAAAAACATTTTAAAAGATGTCATCAACTCACCGAAATGATAAAGCATATTGAAGATCTGTTTAAATTATGTTTATGCAAGACGCCGACACTTCATGCATGACAATGAATCTTAACGCTTTGGTCGCTCATATTTATATGCTTACAAAATCAGTGTTCATCGCAAGTCGGGTGCCCAGCCGTCTTCTGTTAGCTCAGTAAATTACCGCTGACGTGATTGACTGCAGAATAAACAAAGGATGACTCTTCAACGAGCACAATATCACCTAGTGTGATTACTTTGACGTAGCATATATATATATTTATTTCTTGCTTATGAAAAGATACTTCGTCGGTTTATTTCTTAAACAGTATTTAGGTCAGAGAATCAGAGGAAACGGAAGAAAATACAGACAAAGAAATTAAAGAATCAAAAATTCACGAAACACTATTTAGAAAGCATATAACGTACGTTTAAATTGACGTTACTTCGATTTTTCATTCCAAAACGCCTAGGTCAGGTTCGTGATCGATAAAGTTTCTGGTTCCTCAATTATAGTTTGAAATAATTTTTATTAATTCACAGTACTCAACTGTCGTATTGGTGTCGTTTAAGATGTTATTGAGATTCAATTATACATATAACTGTTAAATTAATTTATATCGGTGAACACTAACCTAAAAAATAATAATATAAAAAAATCTAAATCCACTATTCAGAAATTTAGGATTTACTAAAATGAACACATTACTGATAAATGAAGACGTATCTGTTTATTGGATAAAAATATCAGTCAGTTAATGTGCATTAAATTCAGATAAGTAAACGTTTTTGCTCCTCTTTGAACAAAAGCATACTTTGAAGATTGAATAAAAATAGAATACTTGGAAGAATTATCTTACAAGCACACAGATGTGAGCGATTAAAATAAAAACTTCCGGAATTGAAAACGGTGAAGTTAACAAGGTGACACGCTGTTATGCAACTTTTCACACGTTTATAACACTTTAAAATATCTCTAGATCAGCAAAACAAAACCGTTATCAACTGTTTTAATCATTTAAGCTATTACATTGTAAAGCTATGGAGGCATATTCCTTTTGACTTGAGGATATTAATAACATATATTTATTATAATTGTTACTTATTTCGATGTCAGTATGTATAGATGCATGGCTTATTCAAATATAGTAAATAACAGTCCATTTTGGAAGTGGTGGAAGGGTTGCTTTGAAAAAAAAATGTTGACCTGTTGCGATCTTTTATCTATATTTAAAGTGAGTTCATTCTAATAAACAAGATATTACGAACAACGCTTGACTACAGATAAAGTCGATTCCAGGTAAACATAGAGGAAAACACAGTTCGTGAAACTAGAATTGGTTAACACACAGTTTGTTGACTTTGCAAATATTTGCCTCGTAAAATATTGTATTGGGAATATCGTCTGACAGTTTGCGCTTCTCGCGGAATGTGCGGTCGCTTACCAAGAAACAAAATGTTTTGTTTCCACTTTTGCAGCAAAGTAATGTGATATCATGTCTTTGAATTGTTGCTTGCAGTCTTCTATTAACAAGAGATGTCAGTAAAGTTCCTATACCTAACATCACTAAGTCATACGATCACATTGCAGTTAAAATTCAAAATATAATTGTGGTTATGGGGAAGCGCCTACTATCAAGCGCAATTAGTGCCGGTGCACTTTTGTTTCTTAAAAAAAACTTTTTGTAGTTTTAACTGGTCTTTTGATATTATCATTCATCATCCACACATGTAGCGGAGTAGCACTTTTATGGAAAAAGGGTTTGATTACCTCGGTCTCCGCATTAACTTGTTGTGATCGTATTGCCGCCATTAAAGTGAGTGTTGCAATTCTTTTCACTGTCATATTTATATGCTAACTGAATCTTATGTCAATTTATTAGGTTTTAGCGGATTTATAAGTGAAATAATAGCAATCGTTGAGAATAGTAATTTTGAACCTTTGTTTACTCTAAGAGATTTTAATGCTCACCCAGGAAAAATATGTAGTAATGAATTAAAATAGTTATTGTTCTGATCAGAATTGGATATGTACCGACACTATCGTAATCGGGAGAGAACTAAGATACGTAAACTTTTATAAGTGATGATCACGCTAATAGGAGGCAGAGTGGACTAACCTCGCCGTTCCTCTTCAACCTCTACGTTAATCAGTTACTTGTCGAATGTTTATGGAAAACCATACGTATGGCTTTTTAGCCGGTAAAGCCTCGCAAATGCACAGACTGCGCGGAGGCACCAACGGCATCCTAAAAACTACATCTGAAAAGCCCGATAGTCCTATTCTGCGGCATTGGGTTCACATATGTGTGTGTTCCTGATGCAACAAGGAAGACGTAAATAAAACAAGCGTATAATGTTACTTGTTTTTAATTTGTTAATTTTATTATTGCTAAAATGTGTTTTGTTTGTATATTATACATTACCACAGTTTTTAAGTTTTTGTTTACTAACATCTATGGATCACGGTCCGAAATAAACAATTAGTATTATAGACCATTATTTTATTATATGTATACCAGGGATGTTATAAAGGTGTGGCCAACCGTTGAAAGATTTCGACTTCATCATTTACCGGACTCCGGTCTATCGAATACTTTGTCATCTTGTATGATTTGATCATTTTGTATGTTATAGGTTCTTCTGTCTATGGTAGGACTTCTAGAAGAGCCCACCTGGGCACTTGTAATAACTTAGCATGTTATTCTATTGCAAAACAGCAATGCGCAAACATTATCGTTCCGGTTCGAAGGACAATGTGTCTAAATAAATTACAGGACATAAAAAATAGACACAAAAATAGACTTAAATTTCTAGGTGACGAGCGCAGCAAAAGGTACACGCTAAAAAATTGGTACATAAAATTTACCGTGCGTCGTGATTGTTTGCGATTGTTTACCAAAGACTAGACTCGTTAGGGTGCTGCTTTCGACCGTGAGGGTGACCATACTTTCCGAATATTATTAAACTAATAACGTGAAGGTTTACTATGTAGTTAAGCAATATTCTCTTTATATATTTATTGGTTATATATGACCAATAACTATTGCCTTTAAATATGTACGGTCTTTTAATAGTCAACGTGTTTCTTTATACATTTTTGTCCTCCTAAACTTATTTTAAAAGGGAAATAATGTTATAATACGTTTGAAATATAATTTAAATTTACCTTTGACCATAAATTTTTGTTAACAACATTGTGTTAACCAGCATTGAATATTAATAATATAAAGTAATAACAAGTAATAACAAATGTAATTACGTTTGCGTTATAATTGTCTTTAATGCTTTTTAGAAGTTTGCACTCTCGGGGTCAGCATTTAAAATATTAACTTGCCTTAATAAGAACACAAAGACAATTATTGTTTTGTTTCTATGGAGCCATTAAATTAGACACAAACAATAAAGGGTCAATGACCTTTCCACTTACTGAAGAATACACTGTCCCATAAAAAATTAAAGACAGCAGAGTTACGCTTACAGTTTACTTCATTGCTTGTAACAGCTTTTATCGACAATTACGACGAGGAAATAAAACATTTTGTGAACTTTATTGTTTTTTTTTATTATAAAACGGAAACAGTGCGATAAGGCGTTAAGTACCCGTATATTAAGGTGGTACTGTGGTGAAAGTTAAAATTCACTTGTTAAAACACGCTCCGTCCGAAGTCGTGTCGAATTTTTTTTGAGCGAAACAAATTTTCCCGCCAATGGATTACAGATTTGGTAAGAAAGAAGTCTCTTTGTCTACTAATATTTAAGTATCTGTATATATTTTGTTTAGTTTCACCACCATTGTAATATTTGATTTAATTTTAAAAATAAAGTTATTATACAGATTACTGTATAATAACTTTATTTTTCGTATAATAAATTCTTCAGTTATTAACTGAAAGAGTTATTCATACAGATTATAAAATTTTATCCACATACTTCTTTTAAAACTTATCATACATAAACTGACTTGGTTGTTATGCAACTATAACTATTAGTTGATTACACTGTTATCTGAAATACGTAAAGCATATGTTTACATATTTTTAAGAAAGCTTTGGTGTAATTTGTAATGCACACATTAGATTCTTTTCTTTCATTTACAGTTGCACTCCTGGTTCTGATGTCAACAGCTTTTTGTAGGCCCAATGAAAAGGCCTCATGGCCTCCTTGTCCTTGCCCAAAAATATACCGTCCGGTTTGCTCATCAAACAACCGCAATTTTAATAGTCCATGCGAATTTCTATGCCACGCTAAAGCATACCAAAAGAATTATGGTATACAACTAGATGTTGTAAAAGATGGACCTTGTGATGAATAATTACGTTAATCCTATACACAGCTAACAAATAATAAAATCAAAAATTGTTATGAATATTTTATTTACATGACCCTTGTATTCCAATTGTATTTATATATTAATTAAGTACATTATGCACAATATACTAATGTCAACATATCATTAAATAAAGTAATACCATTGGTACATAGTAAAGAGGATTTCTTTTGCAGTGGTTTTTTTAGCACTACTATACATTGGGATCCAGGCAAAACAAGAATTATGGGAAGACTGGTCAGAAAAAAGATGTCTATGCACAAGCCAATATAAACCAATATGCTCCAGTGATATGAGACGTTACAAAAACATTTGCACATACAATTGCAGAGTTGAATATCTAAAAAAAACTCAAAAATCTCTGATGGAACCAATTGATTGCAACCTTTTACCACCAACTGTACCAAATTAAAACTATAATGTCATTTGACAAAAATGATTATCAACCAATATAAACAATAAAATTTTCCATAAGAAATAAAAATAATATTACAAAAGATATATATAGACAAATCACATCAATCTTGTTTGAAATAATGAAAAGGAATGCATTAATCACACAACATATTGAATACTTAAAAACTTGTCATTTCCAACTATTAATAAAAATTAATAATACATCATTTGGTATACTTGTTATTGAGTATTGTAAGAAAATCTATTCTTTGGTTCCATTTTATTAGTGATTGATATCTATCCACAAAGTAAAAATATTAAAACTGCTCTTAGATACAAACATTAGACAGGACAATTTATAAAAATACAATATATACATTTTACATAATATACACTGGGCCTTAATGGCTATTATAGTTTAGCTGGCATTAAGTCATTAAAAGTATAACTCTTTCTTAGAAAGTCTGGTTCATAAATATCAGGCGGTAGAAAACATTGTAAAAATAAATGAGTTATAAGTCCTGTTATACCCCAAATTTTATGCTTTTCAGAGAGAAAAATAGGAAGTGGTTGTTTTTCAAATCTAAGATGTGCATGATTCTTTACATCACACAGATCTCTCATTGATACCGTAAATATTTCTTCCACCTCACTGATGTTACGTCGTAACATGGTTGGTTCAAAATTACGTATTTCACCAACTACCGGTTTGATTAACATGTATTTATTTCGTCCCTGTACAGGAGGCATTTCGCACCAAATGTCTATATTCCCACGGGGAATTCCGATTTCCTCTTCCGTTTCTCGTATAGCTGTGTCAATCACACTCTCACCTGCTTCTCTCATTCCACCGGGGAATGATACTTGACCGCTATGATTTTTCAAGTTTGATGAACGCAAAGTATAGAGAAGAAATACCTCTCCGTTTCGCACGCACAATGGCACCAAAACAGATGCATTTTCTTTTATTTTACTATTATTGAAGAAAAACGCTGGGAGCTCTTTTAAGTTTGCTACACATCGCTCTCGGGCAATGTTCGACAATAAAACTTGTGGCGTCAAAGACATCTCCGAATTTAAAAAAAGGTATGTCTTAAATGTACATAAACCTTATCAGAAAGGTACAAACTACAAAATTATATTACACATCACACATAATGTTTTTGACAATTGATGACATTGAAAATCATTGTGATATTAAACCTCAAAGCAATCGTTAAGCCTGAAGAGTGAGCATTAAATTGAACGTTTTACCAAGTAGTCGCACTCTTACACCAAATACATTTAATAGTGCAATAGAAAGAGATGACAGGCTTCGACTTGGCATTTGAATCCACACGTAGCTGTTTTCATTCCAGTAAGATAACACTTACCAATACAATATCGACAAAATATCGATTACACACATACGTTACCAATTTAAATTTTTAATCCAAATCCTAACATAAAATTGCATAACGATGGCATCGCCAATCGAAAATTTTGAAGGAACTTTAGTGTACATAATTAACTTTTAAAGTAATCTGCAAAAAGTAAAATATTTAATAACGACTTTAGTTGATTTTCCCTAGGCTACGATTGTTTTTTAGGGCAGCTGCTCCCCTTTAGTGACGCCTATGTTCCATAAAGCTACTTTGTGTAAATATATCAGTCATCGGTACTTCTTCGATATTATAATTACTGTGAACTGTATATGTTCTTCTTATTGATAACGAAATTTTGACTGCACATTATTAAATCAATATTTGGCATATTTTCAAAAAAAAAAAATATCATAATATGATTTAATTTATTTAATTACAGATAGCATAAACATATTCCTAACCTGCAAAATGACATATCCCTGTCTTCGTGTGATTTTCCACTGTTACGGTTTTCACAGCGGTAAGCAAAGCCATAGAACTTTTACACAATTAAATCAAGTCTGAGACAAACAATATAAACTTAAATACACGTTGATCACTTTAAAACAATAGTTTAAATCAAACAGGCAATGGTCAAAACGGCTTCATGTTTTTGTTTTGCACTTCAAAACAGACAAGGTGTATCACGATTTATAACGGTGCATAACGATTTACTTTGCACATTTTTTTATGCAACTGCTCGCCGTTAATGACGCCTATGTTCCACAACATTGCTTTATATAAATATAGCAGCCATTGCTACCTAATAAACAGAACTATATAAAAAAGCCTTTTAGGCACAATGGGTATATGAGGAATAATGGGTAAATTTGTTTTCGTAGCACCCCAAGTTTTACATATGTAAATCGACCCAAGAACGTTGGGCAATACAATATATTTGATTTGAAAAAGTCAATATATTATAAGTACTGTGTACTACATACGTATGTTTATCGTATCGACAAAAAATTTGGACTGCACAACGCTATTTAACTAATATTTGGCGTATTTTTCCAAAAAATTAACACAACAGCCAAAAATACTAACCAAACCTATAATATATCAACCAAAATTATAAATTCCTGTTTTCACGTGATTTGTCGCTGCTGCGGCTTTTACAGCCGTAAGGAACGCAAGCCATTGAATTATTCATTTAATATCTTTTCAAAAATATTACCATAGCAGCAAAATTACCATGTGTACCAAATAAATTCTGAGATACACAACACAACAACAAGAACTTATAATCTCTGATATATTGCTGTATGTCTGTAGCACGTACAGCATTTATAACTCAACTACAAAGCGAATCTTCCAACGAACCGCTAATCACCCTAATCCTCCGGTGGTAAAGGCATGCTCCTACCAACCAGATCCCGACGCGTCCTTCTATAACCGTCGCCCGCTGAACGTCCAGCTCGATCCGGATGAGTAGGAAGGGGTCGGACAGTCGGACCCGCCGACTGGGATCCACACCATAGGTCGCACTCGCATTAGCGATAAGCGAATCATCACCGCGTACACTAGGCGTCCAGGGCGGTTCTCACCGCCCCCAGCTACCGATTGATCTATCACAGTCGACGACCGTAGAGAGTTTGGTCCTTATACCATCTCCCGACGGCTCATAGGCGACATCCCCAAACTATTTTGGAATCATCTCACGCATTTTCACATGCGTGATCCTGCAGATATGTAGGGTATATCCTTCTTATCTTATCCTGACTGACGTCGATGCTTTTAGCCTATGCGGTTCTATAAAGCTTCATCGGATCACCGAATTCGTGGAAATGCTATTTTCCACGAATTGGGTGCGGTGCCCGATGAAGGTTTATAGAGCCGCATAAGCTACAAGCACAAACATCTATTCTCATAACATAACAGCATTTATTCTATATTTGTAGTATCAAAAAAAATTATCAATATACAAATCACTGAATTTGAAAATAATATTACATATTTTTCAAATAAGGTTTGTTCGTATTTAGAATTCGTTGGCTATACATAAATTACATTTCAAATCGAGTTCAACTCAGTGTTGTAGAACGACAATTTCTTTGGTATAGACCTATTTATTATAAGAGTTATGGGGTGGAATCTTAGTTAAGTCTGATAAGCGACGCGCTCGCTTTGTGAAATTCAGTGACGGAACAGGAAATTTAGGGTTTAATAGTAAGCGACCTGCTTGCCCATAATAGCGCAGTGTTACTCAGTGTAGAACCAACTGAAATTCTAAAATCTGTGAGGCATGGTACAGCTTCGTTACCTGTTGCTTTTAGGACTGAAAAGAGTTCTGTACCATTCATTAGTCATCCCCAGTATTATCACTTAGCTTGTTTTACAAAAGTATTATGTAAGACAGTTCGCTAAATAAAACACATGTTATTTTTTTAATAAATTTATAAAAATTCATACATCATTACATTGTAAACATCGGCAAAATCTTAAGTCTAAATATATGATAAGCCATTATAAAAATTCAGCCAAGAGTAGTACAGTTAAGGTGGTCTATTAAACATATACGTCACTGCTTATTTTGAAATTGGCATTGACACTTTATTGTTTTGGTGAAGATTCCCTTCTGTATGAGCTTATTATTGAAATATTAACAATATTTGTCAACCAGACTTACTATCCATTTGTGAAGTAACAAGTAGATTTTTATTAAAAAAAACGACAGGCGATTTAACTAATAAATACGACAAATAAATGTAACAATAATTTATGACGATAAAAAAAAGCTCTTTATGTATCTTTGAAACTCAAGGTCCAATAACTGCGAAACTATATTAACCTTACAATCAATCCCTTTACAATAAAAACTCAAAATTTGTTGACAATTGGTTTAAAAATTGCTAACATCCAAAAAAAATTGACAAATTGAGTAGCTTCTCCTTTATGAAATCTGTTAAAAAAAAGGCAAGGGAGAAGAGAAGAAACGGTGTAGATGTCTTTTCCTCCTACAAATAGTCGTAGTATCTAGTCGAAATGTAGTGAGTATCTAGCTGATAGAACATAACTACTTTAAAGACAAGTTAAGAACCACCATTTTTTAATTTATCAAAATGCGTCGCTTATAGGCTTAGTCTCCATTCACGGAGTACACAATTTTTAAGGGCATTGTAGTGTCTACCATTGCAATACCAATTAAAAAGTTCCAAAATGTCACTCAGTAAGCCAAACTGAATAATACTCATATCATCTGATATGTAAAAAATCGTCTAAAAACCATTTGTGAATTTAATCTTCTGCTGGTTGTTTATAGTATTTTTTATATGATCGCGAAAGGTGTATATTGAATGTTAAGTCTCTACCGGACGTTACATAAATACTTCCATGCTGTTCTGTGGCATAAACAATGCGCGTAAAATTGGACAATCTTATACCATTCAACGGGGTATCTCATCAGAAATAGGTGCATGGTTTAAGATTTACCATAAACTGTCAACAATCCTACGCTCTTTTTATAACAGCCTAAAATAACCTTACTTAATTTGCATTTTATTAATTTGAATTCGCTTAACGGACAGTATCGGCATGGAAAATATTAATTCCATCTAAAGCTTACCCAGCTATGGAGGATAGATTTACTCAATTAATAGGCCGCTTTCTTAAGTTATACTTTACAAAAAAGAGTAAAAGCTAAACATTACCATCGTGGTACATAATTTATAAAAAGCAAGGCACAAAGCGGTGTGTATAATGAAGGCGTTAAAAAAATTAAAAAATCGCAAATTAATATCTCCAATTTAAAGCCAAAACAAATTGAAACGCAGCGAACTGAAAAAGAAATAAAAGGAAAAGCGAAATAAAACTCAAATAAAAAAAAATTAATAATATTTATCCATGTTTATTTCTTAACGTTAAATTATTATCTAGTAACACTGAGACAATGATATGAACGTTCCACGCTTACCGTTTATATCATTGTCTGGTATTAACATTTTTACATCGTCCAAATGACATGCTGATCATCACCCGCCCTCTTCTATGTGTACTATGATATATTGGGAAAAAAATGTCGGGCAACTCGTACATTTTGTCTAACGAAAAAACAATAATTGGCAACAATTCCTGTTCCAATTTTCAACGCAGTACTAACAATATATATCAAGGACACAAATGTGAGCTTTTTCTATGGAAATAATAAATAATATCTTATTGTGAAACTTTGCTCGTTGATTAACTTATTTATATTGCCGTGGAAGTTGAAGATTTAAAAATATATGTTTATTAATAAGCAATTGAAAAATAATGTATGATAAAAAAAATCTTACTAAACACGTTTGCACGTGCCTGAATTTTTGTTATTAAGGATTGTATATAAATCAAAAGTAAAAACTAAAGATCTGTTATTAATTTTCTGACAAATGTGTTCCATAGACAATAAACTGCAGTTTTTTTTCCTCAATATGTTATAATCATCATAACAATCATTTCAATATACAAAATATGTAAAATTCAATTTTGCAAGTAGGTCACTATTTGAAATGTTAAATCTTAAAGCTTTGAATCTAATTACACTTTACAATTACGAAAGTACGTCAATAGAGGATCGCAAAGATTGAAGAATTAACAAAGTTAAAGATAAATAAAAAAATAAGTACTTAAATTATAAGTACCTTCAAAAAAGGTAACTTCGAGGCAGGCAAGAGCGCTCACGGTGATTTCTTCATTAAAAGGCAAAATTAAATAATTTAATCTCGATATTGAGAAGGCAGAGGCA
>DWHQ01000621.1:0-13132 GCA_018247955.1 Eurytides marcellus marcellus | reverse complement strand
GAAGTATGTTATATTTTTTTTTTTTTTTAATTTATATGAACTATAAGCCGAAGGTAAATTTATTAATCGATATATTTGTAATCGATTAAAATTGACATCACTACTGTGACGTTAGATACGATTCTTTTTCGTTTTTGTTTGTTCAATTTTGCCGCGCTCGCTGAGCGTTATCTTGTTGAGGCCATTTTGTTTTTCGCAGCTACCGCGTTGTTCTGTGATCCCTTATTTTTATTTTAGCTGTCGAAGATTTATAATTAGATTGATACGATCTATTTTCCTTGTTCGTTTTGGTTTATTTGCTGCTATCATCATGTCTGATCGAGAGGTACTATATTTAATCTTGATCAATATTTCGAACGGTGCCTCGTGCGCGTGTTTCGCCGGGGATAATTTAACTCACACCGGCTGATTGTATTACAGAGAAGTCGCTCTAGAACCCGCAACGGATCTCGGGAGCCTGCACCGAAACCTCCAACAATGTCGAGAGGGCATAGTCGAAGCCGGTCCCGGACGCCGCCTCCACCAAAGGCGTCGAGTAGGAAGTATAGGAGCCCGTAAGTAAAGAAATCGTATGATGCTGTTATTCTTTATAATTCTTCTGTCTTCTTTATAATTCTTCTGTCCGTAAGTGACGAAGAATTGTAAATCTCGAACATTTTATATAACGTACATCATGGGGATATAATTGCGCAATTATGGTATAGAAGGCCGTTTCAGCAATAAAAATGCCTTCAAGGCTTTATTTCCGGAAATAAATCGTAAACCGAAGAGGTTTTCTTTATTACTGTTCAGTGTTTTGAACATAACCTATATGTTGTATATTATTACACCAGCAATTTGTTTATATTCTATTCTTGTTTTAGTTTTTGTTATTTATTTATATTCTATGTATTATTGGCGGTTGTAATTTCAATTGGACGCTAAATATTCATTTACTACATGTCGAGTTTCGATGTTTGCTTTAAATTTATTCAAAGTTTGGAGGGCATTATGTAAAAGGTCATTTGCTTCACAAGGTTAGTTAAAGTTGCCAAGGTAACATGATGAAGAACAAATTCTGTTAAAGAATAATGGTACAAATATTCAATCTTTACATATTTATGTCAGAGATAAATTTATAAACATCTGTTGTTATGGTTCAGGGATTTTAATGGTTCACAAATTAAATATAATAAATTTAAATTTAGTATAACTGGTCATGTTTTTAAAAATCAACTTGTCACTCATTCTATAAATTATATTAGTTAAGTGAAGCCTCTCACTAAACCTAAAACTTAAAAAAAATACCAACTTATTTTTGTTGGTTTTGTACAAAATATTGTTAACTAAAGAAAAAATAAAAACTAACTTATAGATATTGTAAATAGATAATTGTTATACTAACAAAATCATGTTGTAGAATACTAATATAAAACATTTTTGTTTTAAATCAATTCCTACTAACAAGTTTTTTCTCCAATATAAAACTAAAATTAATCAATGAATTCAAAATCAAGTGTCATCCACTACAATATTTAAAAAAAAAATATTTGAGCTTGAGTGAATGAATAAAAAGTATTTTATCAACAATTGAACTTTTTAACAAGATATATAAATATCTTTATAGTGAGTTTGTGAACTAATAATAGGAATTGAGAAATGCATATTACGATTAATCTATTAAAAATGGGCAAATGTATTGTACCATTTTGATTTGATTTTAAATTCCACTTCAAAGTTCTTATTGCTATATTTCTTAAAGCTAACATTTTGAGATTTTCCTTATATTAGTTCTATATATTTGTCTGAGATAAATTTTTAAGTTGGTACCAAAATAGTAATTTTAATTCCGGTTGCTGGAGTTAGGTGGAGCTTAAATACTTGGAAACATGTGTTTTAGGTTTTTCTTGAGTGCTGACAAACGAGCAAGCGGTTAACCTGATGGTAAGCGATTACCGCTGCCTATGGACATTTGCAATATTAAAGAAGTCAGACTTTAAGAGAGGATTTTTGAAAAAGGAGAGAAAAGGCGGGAGAGGGAGGGAAAAGGGCCACCTCATTCATCAGACGAAACGCGAAAGTAAAAACACTTCCACTTTACGCGGATTTTGTGCTAGGTTGTGGTACTTTCCAGTAGGTAAAGTTCTACAGTCTGTCTTCTGCGAGGTTGTGGTACTAATCTAGTAGGTAAGGTGCTGGTCTGTCGTCTGCCATTAACATAGCATTAAGGCATGTTAATTTAAGTGACCTCATCGCTGCTGACGCTAGGCCGTACTCCAGGTCGCGCTCTCGATCTGGCTCGCCGAGGCGCGGCTACCGCTCGCGTTACTCGCGCAGCCGCTCCCGCTCCTACTCACCACGCGGCTCTTACCGCCGCTCGCACTCGCACAGTCCTATGTCATCCAGGCGGCGTCATCTTGGAGACAGGGTGAGTGGTGACATTGGAGATAGGGTGAGGATGCTTGTTTTTGTACTATTTTTTTTATATACTCGAGTTGTTTGATTTCAAAAAGCACCAAGTCCAAAATGTCTTAATGTGTATAAATCGTTTCTCTTGAAGTTATTCGAAAATAGGGATGGGTTAAAGTTGTACTTAACTTGAAAACCACAAGGAGTTGGATCAATTTGTTAAAAAGTTAGCTTTGTGTAAAAAGTGGACTTATGCGATTTGAAATCTAACGGCTCACTTAGTCTGTAGTACCGTGAGGAGTGATGGTATCCGCGACTTACCGCCGTTGCCTCTGTGCAGACAGTATCCACCCGCAAGTAAATAAGTTGACAGGTCATAATGCATATTTTTCAGAGCAGTCCGTTTATGTTTATATTTTTTAACTTTATATGTATATGTAAAATGATGTTGTAGTTTTTTTTTGTAATAAAATTGGGTCTTGAGAAAAAAAATTAATATCAAAACATTGTTTCCCTAAATAATACATACCCTGTATTATTGACTGTCAAGTTATTTATTTGTTGTGTATGTGGTGTTGTGTAAGTTCATATATATGAATGAAACACTAGCACCCATTATCCTCACTGTCTTTTAGATTAATATGAAGTTTTGATGAACAGTTGTTTCAATTTATAGTAGAAAAGTCAGATTTTTGGGTGGTAAAGTGACTAGAAGTTGTGCGCGTGATGGTAAACGATATGCCTGCCCCTAAATAAAAAAGTGCACACAGAACCTACTTGGCCCCGCACTACGCTTGCTACCCAGAAATTCAAAATATTGTCTATAGCCAGTAATGATGCTGCCAACATTGCCCTTTGAACCAAAACACAGTATTGCTTACACATTAGTGCTTGACAGTTGCAGTGATATTCGAAGTGGGTGGGTAAAATAGTCGTACCACATAGATAAGCCTTTATTTACACCCACTGTTGAAATATCACTTTTGTATTTAATAGGTCTGTGTTGTGAGTCCAAGAGGACTAAGCTACTTATATGTTAATATAAGGTCCTTACATATTAAATTAGTGTTTCATGTTAGGGCTTCTGTTTTGTACACAAGTATAAATTAGAATTTGGAATTCCGAACCAAACGCCAGATATTTGAAAGTAAAGTGGCCAGCTAGGAAAAATGCTAATTTCATGTGTAAGGACCTAATACTATATTATAGTGAATAAACATGTATCAGTCAAAATTATTTTGACTATTTTAATCATTCAGAGAGCATTTTGCTATTTATATGAATGAAATAATTTCTTTTTGTTTTATTTTTATCCTTAGTATTACCTTGGCTTTACCATATGGAAATTGTATACTTATGTATTTTTACTTTGTTATATTTTTAAAACAATTGTGTCCATATAAATACTTATATTTTGAAAATATTTTTAAATTTCATCAGGAAGTTTCTAAAACAAAACTTTGTTTCCCCATATTTTTACCACTTTCAGCCAAATTATTATAAATAAAATATTAGCACAATTATACAATATGTGTTTGCTCATTGTCAAACAGGAAAATCCAACTCCGTCCCGTTGTCTCGGAGTATTTGGTCTGAGTCTATACACAACTGAACAACAGATTAATCAAATCTTTTCTAAATATGGCTTAGTTGAGAAGGTGCAAGTTGTAATAGATGCAAAGGTAAGTGGCAACAAACTTAAAAGTTTTCATAAAGGAAACCATCCTTTAAAATAATTCATAGCGATTGCTAATCTGAGGCTTGACAAATTGTAAAATTAGTTTTTCCTCCTGACAATGTTTCCTCACAACATCCAGCTTAAGTCAAAAAATTATTTAACTGTGCAAGAGATATTATAAGGCAAAAATGTAATATTTATTCCAAAATATTTATAACATGATAATATTGCTATTATAAAAATGTCATTTTAAGTCATATATTAATTCAGCAACATGATGATAAAATTATTGATAGAGACATTCAAAGGGGCATTAATCTTCTATAAAGTGAATGCAGTGTAATTATTAACCTCTTTAAGGACATTTTTTTTATGGTGAGAAAAAATTACTTACTTTTTTCTTCCAAATCTCTTAACATTGGGAATTGCCATTACTAGTTTCTTATTGAGGGATTCGGTAGATAATTTGTTTACAAATTTTTGTTCTGTTTATTATTAACAGTTAACTTAACAACTACCATTATAAAAAACAAAACGTCCACATATGTGGCCAAGGGCGGGAAAACGTTAAATTAATTACACTAATTTATTATCTACCACGCGCCTGACATAGGTCACTGATGACTTAGGCTATAACTGATTTTTCTATAAAGATTAAAATTACAAACTGTTCAACAGACTGGTCGCTCCAGAGGCTTCTGTTTTGTTTACTTCGCCTCACAAGACGACGCGAAAGTGGCGAAGAACGAATGCACCGGCATGGAAATAGACGGGAGGCGCATACGAGTCGACTTCTCGATCACTCAGCGAGCGCACACGCCGACGCCCGGCATTTATATGGGCAAACCAACGTAATTCTTTTATTCTTTTTGTATAATTTGACTTTATTCGGTTCATTAGTAAAATTTGCTACTTCTTAATAATATGGATGCGAGAAAGCAGAAACGTAGTAACCAGCCAAAACCAAAACTATTCACCAGACAAATACCAATTGAAACTTTTCAATTTACCTATTTCAACAATTAATAAAAAATTGTCATTTACTACGTTGTTGCTATCCAGCGTCGATATATACTCTTAAAATTGTTTGCAGGATGATATAAATGTGATAGGATTTTGCCAACTTAGAAATGCTTATTTGTATTTATACAGAATAGGTATCCTATATGTTGGCAGAGCATACTGAGTAGATTTAGAGTGTGTCAACTCTGAGTTAAGTTCACACACTAAAGGCCTGCTAAAACATTTATCTACGTTTATCATCTTCTCTATCGATTATTCCATGCAGAAGATTAACAACTGCCTTTATTTTCTACAGTGTTAGCAGCAGAGGCGACAATGGATATGACAGACGCAGAGACAGAGAGTGAGTAGACATTTATTTTGCTCTTTTTCATTCCCAAATGATGAATGGAATGTTATTCAAACAATTAACATTATACAGTACATAGTTTGGCCTTTAAAATAACAATATATTATTGGCCTTTGAGGTTAATATATACAAGCTACTGTGACTGACCTTTATTAGTGAGGTGAGAAAAATTACATAAAAGAAGAAAAAAACTACTATTCATTGTGTGGTATTTTAGTTAATCCTTAGATATTGCCATGAATTTGATTTTTGAAAATAACTGATAGTAGTTTTATAATTTGTGGCTTATTCAGTATTGTAGTTTTCTATATACTTTAGCAATATTGACGTCTCTGTTTATGTCTCTTCGATACTTAGAGGTTTTCTGAAAGTTTCAAATATGCGTATAGATATATATATGAGATGTTGTGGATACCAATTTTTTGAATTAAAAAATTACGCGATATAATAATTAAAAAGTAATATTACCGCATTTTTAGGTCCCGTCCAGTTTTGCAAAGGTTTTTATTAAACAATAGATTAGCAAACAACACTATTAGGGAATAATGCCACTGAATGTCAGTCTTTCACAAGCATGGACACAAAGTACACCCATCGCGACCGCAATTTGTGGATCATACAATTATTTGTCACGTGTAAATAGGGGTGACCAAGTAAATAACTAAGTAATACAATATTTTTAAACTTATCCAGCACTACCTTCATTTGGTTAGGATTTTTTTTGTTAAGTGGACACTGTGTCCTTATGGGCAAAATTAAGAGTGTCGCTTACCGTCGATCGCTCGATTTGCTCTTCTCGTAATCTTGTATTTCTTTCTCTCTCCGAGGAAAATACTATTATCATTCTAGTTCTAGTGTTCTTCATTTTTGAAATATAACATATAGGACAATTGGCTCCATGGTACACGCCACTCGATTTGAGCTACATCCACATCCTCATGAACTGTGACACGTACTGACTTTTATTTTTTGTGGATGTGAATGCGGATGGTAGCACATAGGATGCGAATATCCGCAACATCCCTATATGCATATACAATTGGTTTTTAACAAGTCCAAGGCAACATTAGCGTTTAGTAATCCCATTGTGAGTCAATAAACTTTAGTTTTCTTTTATATTTCCATTCTTGTGTTATAGTACATCTTGAAATGATAATGCTATTCGTACTACTGACTTAATTAATGCCCGATGTGGTAAAATTCTTGTAAAGTACTGCATGGGGAGTATCAAATTGGAATAGAGTGTAATTTTACATTCTTATGTCCAGTCTGGAAGACAGTTCAGTTATAAAAATAATTTTCATCCATATGTCCAGCAACCCTCGTGGTGAGCGCAGCTCTGAGACAAGCAAATTTTTGAGCTGCTTACTGAGACAAACTGGCACTGTGCTCATAAGAGTTCTTTTTAAAGATCCTTTCTCTAGTCTCGTGCCAAAGGGCTTCAATAATATAACACTGCCACATTTACCAGTAGAACAGACCCGCATGGGACAGTGCAACTGCAAATATTAAACATTTGCCCTTTGCCCCTTCCAGCGAGTACTACTACCGCGGCGGAGGCGGCGGGGGCGGGTACCGCGAGCGCGACTACTACCAGCGCGGCTACAGGCACCGCTCGCCGTCGCCGCACTACCGCCGCTCGCGCCGCTACGACCGCGACCGCTCCTACTCGCCGCGTAAGTCTTACTACCACCCCTAGGCCCTCCCGGGCACTCCCTAGGACCGCACTGCACCGCCCGGGCCCTCCCTTAGGCTTCCCGGCCCTCGTGGCCCCTCCGCAGTCTCCACTTGGCCCTTCATTCGATCACACCGAATCCTAGACCCTATGTACCTACTCAACGCTAGCTCATCTGTCGATGTCTGTTGGTTTAGTTGTTATAATTCATTACTTGTCAACCATGTTTTTTGATATTGGTCATTAAATTTAAGCAGTAAATCTATAAATTGAAGTTTAAATTAAAAACTGAAAGCTATTGTAATTTTTATACCAAGTTTAGGTGGTACTATATTGTGTATAGTCATGTCCAACTGTTGTTATATATCCTAATCTGTAAAGAGACTCACTAACAGCCAAAATAGATGGTCTCTAAGTTTAATTTCAAGAAGCCCTTTTTACATCACAGTGTGAGAAATGTTTATTTACTAGTAAAGTAGCTCTTGCTTTTCTTAAGACATTTTTAAATTAAATTCACCAAGACATCTATTTAAGCGGAAGTCATAAGTAGAGTCAAGTGACAATCGATGTGTCAAGTGATGAGAACTTTATCTTAAGGCCAAGGCATGCCCCCTTCTTATTTACAAATATGCAAAATATATTTTGGCATATTTGATACATGAAAAGAATATTATGTTTAAAACCTCTTTTGATAAAGTTTTTATTGTCTCATTATTAAAAAGAAAAAACTCTAAACCCCAAATAAATTGAAATGAAATTGTTATATATCAATAAATTAGGCTAAGAAATTACTCTAGAAACAATATATTAAGCCGTGAACTATTATTTTTTAATATTCCCATATTGAATATATTTTAAGTTAATAAGTTTATCTTAGTGATCACATTTCTGTATTTGAATTTGTTACCAAATGACAATAATTCTCCCATAATCAATAATATGTACAGATAAACAATATCTGAGTTGAATTAAAATTTTTGTAAGTTCCTAAATGGTCTTCATTTACATATAAAGATGCAGATAGTGTAAATGTGGTCATGCTATGCTTAATGCATGCCAAAGATTTTGTGATTGAAAACTTGCTCCCATGTAACTTAACAATAATTTTGAAGCCATCTGTATTGTTTAACGTGTGTTTATATTGGATAGGTTCTATTTCTTTTGTGGTATTTTTGTTCTGTTCTTATACCCATCAATCTATCTGCAATCAATGGATACATGAACATTTCTCACAACCGACTCTGTCTATCCTTTGATTGGGTAGATTGATGGGATTTCTCATTGCAGTGCCATCTGTCACCTGTGACACCATGGTTACTCCCGTCTTTGACTTTGCAGGTCGATATTAGTAAGTGCGTGACGCTGTGGTCAACATAGATTTTGATCCGACACAACCCAAAATGTCCGACTGGCCTCCATTTGCATTTATACTGTACCTGTCCGGGGCCGGACCTAGATTTAGAAAAGATGAAATAACTCTGTAATTTACTTTAAGGCTCAATTACCGTTTCGTTGTCCGAGGTGACATATGTGTTTTTTCTGTTTAACATTAGACGTGATACGAAAAGGGTCTAGACTTAAGTTAGCGTGTAGTATGCCTCTAGAATGTAAAGATAGATATTCTAATAAAGCTGTAACACTAAGTCTAATATTGATTTTGTTTGTTTGAAAAGGTATTGAAACAAGAAGTAAAGGATGAAGTTCCTTGAAAAACTAACTGTGTTGAAGTTTTCGAAAATGTTTGTTGAGAGTCCGTTTTGAAATGGCGGTTGCCGAGATTCCCGGGACGGCCGATGGGCGCCGAGGACAGTCTGTGCCGAAGCGAAGCGTTGCCAACTTGCCCCGGCATTGCCTCTCGCAACGCCTGCCGGTCCTTAGGGAAGACTCAAGAGAGAAGTCGCGCCTAGTCCGATACCCGTTCGTTACGAGCATGACTCGACCGCGTTCAGTCTCCCGCGCACCCTCGCGATCTCTCTATCGGTGATACATATGCATTTTATCTGCCATCTTTTCACTCTACAACACTGAGTAGTATGTATTTTCTATATATATGATATATAGATTGATAGAGGTGACCTCGTAATTGATTTATCTTTAGTGTAGACTTGTGTTATGAGTTGTGTCGACTTGTTGAATAAATGATAGTTTTGTAACGTCGTTTCGATCTATCTTCATTCACAGTATTTTCTCTCCCATCCATTCCATTCTCCTTTCTCTTGTTGACATTGGAATTGGCGAGTCACAGATTGGGGTTTTCTCTGATTTTCTCTTCTGTGGGCTCTTTATTAGTTTAACGAAAAGGTAATTATACTTGTATAGATTTAAAATGTTTTGACATTGCAGTGTTATATACTTATATATTTACATATTATTATGTTATTTGTTAGTGTTTCTTCTTCGTTTCTAGTAGAGGTAGAGTAGACTCAATACGATTTTGGAATTAACAGAATTTATTTGAAAGACGAAAGGTTTTAACTGATAGCAAACGATTGCGTACAGGAGATATAAAAGAGCTAATATAAATATTGACTTTCATACATTGAATAAATTTGGGACATGTGAGAGGTTAAATCGAGCTTTTACTGCGAAAACCTGTTAAATGCAATAAATAAATTTAGTTGTGAGTTATTAAGTCTTAAAAATTGTTAATTAGGCTTAAACTTCAGTTGGTGCTACATACTTGAGTAGTCACAAGATAGAACGTATTCTGAAGATTATATTTTTGTAAAGGATAAATAAAAACGATTGATATAAATTTTGCATCCTTATTGATTTCTTGGAGCTAACTTTCATAGAAAACCCGTTAATAAAATAGTCCGCATAGTTTTACCGATTAATTTATATTACCGGCCAATTGGTATCAGTTATCTGTTTTTACCACGGGTAACTTCTCGGTTTTACCAGTATATAAAGTATTTTTTTTTATACAAAATTGCACTTACCAGGTTTTTGCAATATACCCTCGAAATATTGGATAAGAGAACGAACCTTTTTTCTCTTTTCTTTTGGTTGCAAGTTAGTTATTTTTATGTAGTTGTAACACTATGGTATATTGTGTAGTTTGGAACTTATATATTTTCTGGGTTAATTTAGGACATAGAAAAACGACGTCTCACTATTGGGTTTTTATTAAAATTCTTAACAATATTTATGTATAATTATTATAAATAGATACCACATTACATGTTCTATTGGCACTCTAACACGGTACGTACCACATTGTAAGGGTGTTAACGAAACAGTAAAATATAACAAAATAATATAGCAATACATGACAAAATACAAAATTCCCGTATAAATTGCATATTGATTCGCTTTGGACGCGTTTGGAGACAGACTGCTTTGTACATTTGTTGAGTTCGCGATAGTCGGAATGTTTCGTAAATTTAAATACACTGAAATGTTAATTAATACTGAAATAATAGAAAGGACCCAAGTCACTTAAACAGCAGAATAGCAAAAATAATTAATAAGACAGTGAGCATTGGAAATCATTATTGTACTCTCACCGAAATGAATAAAATGAGGCGCCATTTTTGTGTTGGTGTTCTCACAATTTTGAACCGCGTTAAGAGGTGAGTATTAATTATTGCAAAGTCTTATAAAACAAAACATTGTAACATGACATTTCAACAACAAAATAATGGTAAACAACCGACGTTAAATACAAAAACTTAAAAACATACATCAGCTAAAATCCCTTAAAGCTTTATACGGTGTGATAAAGATCTAAGATTTTAAATAGTCGTTTCTATAGTGCAAAGTCGTGTTTTAATCTCACAGGTAAGTAATAAAAGTGCTTATTGCATAAAGATGAAGACGAGACGATTGGAGGGCAGTTAATCCTAGAGACGTACGCACTATCTTAAAATAAATTTACAACTTCCTTTCTAAGCTATCAATAGTCGGATGGCAAGATTGAGCAGACTAGCAATATCAACCTATAGTGTGGCCAGATACTTACGAGCTAATGGCAAGACAGTGAGCGTAAAAAATACAATTTTCCTTGTACATAAACATCTAGAGACAATGCGGTGCCCATAACCTTGCAGTACTTCTATAGACGAATACAAGTAAATCTGTCTGAAGACGTCGGTAAAGATAAAAATGCGGTGCTTTTTAAAAGCTGGATGGCAGAAGTGGCGTCTTAGACCTATTTATGGCAGAATTACGATATAAGGAGTGTCACATAAAATATATGAAAAATGTCATAGTCATATATAAACTAAAACAAAAAAAGTAAAGGTTCAGGAGCTCAATAAATATGCCTCTATGCGGACAATTGTGAAGATATGTGTTCAACCTGTAACGAGTACTACAAACTAATATTTTCTATGTCATAGACAACTATTAAGCAGTTGGAGGTCAATTTCACTACTTGTAACAGAATAAGCAATACGTTAAATTCATCTGCTATTTCTGAAAATGGTAATATTCTACAAAAAAAGAAAAAAAAAAATACAGCTGTTTGTGAAAACTTGTCAGATAACTAAAATTTTACCGGCAATTGATTTTCATTGTGTCGTTAACGAAGTCGATGTTCAATATTTATGAACTTATGACTATAAAATAAATAATAATACTAAATATAAACAAGAAAGAATATCTGCAGGTTATCCAACAACGGAAAAGGTAAATAAAAGGCTTCAACAATAACTAATAAGTGCACTAGATTTCCCTACGATAACAAATCATAAATGTAGTTCAGTCCTTTTTAAAAAAGGTTCATGGGTCGCGGGTCTAAGATTTCAACTATGTTATTACTTTAAAAACTACACTACAATTCTATGAAGATAACTACGTTAATGTCGAACGACTAAGAGATAGCTCCAAGAGTTACAAAACTACACTCGTAATAGTGTCTAAATCACTGCGGTTCTACCACTACACAGTTTATCATTCAAAGGCTAATTATATGGCGTAGGGTCAAATTGGCTGTATTTCTTAATGACGGAATATCTTTTGGAAGGGCGGCATTGGAATGGCATAGTTGGAAATAATAAATATGGAATGTAAATTGGTAACGAAAAGATGACATGGCACGAGATAGTCGAAGAAAGGAGTATGGTGTTTTTTATGTTTTACTTACTGTATTTAAGCCTAAACGAGGCACTCTCTTTTAGAGCTTAACTTATATTAATATTTCCTGAGAACAATCCCGTTCCAAACAATAACGCAATGGAATATATATAACGAGAATAAATTACTCATTCTTCTCGATATAGAAATAGCAAAATAGTATTTAAAACCAGAACAAAAAAATTGTGAGCTTATTAGACAAACTAGCGCGTTCCTAATGTTGCATTCGCTTCGTTCTCACGATTACTGTACCTTAGTTAATTGCCTGTCAAAAACTACCACCTATCGAGCTATTTAATCTTGTAAATGGAAAAGCGACGAACTCTGCTGCGACATTATGGCAGTATCACGTTACGGATTTTCGTTCACACACTAGAACGGAAATAAACCGTCATTTTATAAAACACTCCCCCTCTATCCTAATCGATTGCTCAATCGGTACCAACCAAGTCCGATCATCTGTTCCCAAGAACGAGCGGATGACGAGTGCGACTAGCTATAAAACTATCCATTTACAACGCATCTATTTCTCCTGGCAGTTTTCATATCGATGGATATATGTACTAACATGTATATTGCTTGTCTTGTACAAATCCTCAAACCACGTGTCTTCAAATGTACACGAGTCTCGATTGTCCATTGAAAATCGAGGCGTCTAGTCTGGTGTGACGTCGTGAAGCGATTCAGGCGAGTGTACTGCCAATTTCATGAGGTCGATGGTCCGATGAACCCCATTGGTCAAACGTGACGTGATAGAGCTGGCTATCGCCAAATGTCAATGGAGGAACTCCATTGGTCAAACGTGACGTGATAGAGATGGTCAACTGTCCCCAATATCAAGAGGTCAATGGAGGAACCCCATTGGTCAAACGTGACGTGGTTCAGAGCAGCAGCGCGCAGTGGTCGCGGTGGAGGCGGCGTCGCGCGCGAAGGGGCGCCG
>DWHQ01000620.1:0-13149 GCA_018247955.1 Eurytides marcellus marcellus | reverse complement strand
AGGCCACGGAGGCAGTTTGAGGCAGTTGACAGGCATGTATACTTCATCATTATCTAGTAATAATTGTGATCGTTATGTACAGCAGTTTAACACTTTTGTCGCGATGGAAGTGGTCGTACGTCTGTTAACCATATTTCAAAAGGACGTAGTAAACATGATACAATGCTTCGGTTGGAAGACGTTTCGTCTATTTGGTGGTTTGACGGCTGCTGTCGTGTGTATTGTCGATTTTAATGATCGCATAAAGTAGTTTTTTATGTATTCGTGTACGTACTTTAACGGCTGTGTTTTTTTATAAAAATCTACACCGATGCCAAAGTCAAAATTCTTTATTCAAAATTGGATTGGTTTACAATCACTTTTTGACGTCTAATGATTCTACTACTTGTTCCGAAAAATGCCTCAGTCTTAAGAAGAACAGGCAAAAGAAAGTCAGCGGGACATTAACTCTCTTAATAAGAAAATTGTACGAGAATTACGTACGTATGTGTTTGTTAACTGTAGGCTTGAAAACGGCTGAAAGAATGGAAATAAAACTATCTCAAGGAATAGCTGCTTTTTCATACTTCAAACTGAAGTAGACTTTAAGTCAATTGGTTGAGAAGTTCTTGATATATTGGTATCGTAACGGAATCAGTATAAAAAAGGATTTTGGGTCATATACTATATGATATTTATGTTATGATCAATAAAATATTTATGTTATGAAGAAAAAAGGAAAACAACGCTGCTAAAGATTATAGATGACCAGTTGTTTGATGATTTACCAGTTGTCACGAATAAATATCACCCTATCAAGACAACATCAAACTATTTTTTGCGGGTTAAAAAAGATTCCGCCTAAAAGAGGAAAGATAAATTGAAAAAAAAAAAAATGTGTCGGAAGCCGAGCCGTATTATTGAATATTATGCCATGTTCGTCGTCCTCTCTTAGCCCGATGAAGTGCGTTTTCTTGTTTTCAAGAGGCGACACGTCGTAAGACCAAAGTTATGTTACGTACGCGTGTTGCTGTATAATCTGTGGGGATGTCTGGTGTAAGTGATAGGGCTGTGCCAAGAGTTTTCCTAATATAAAATTTCCTATATGATTAATTGGAAATTGCGCGTTTGTAAGATATCTATCGATAGATGATTCGAATTAGACGATAGCAATTACTAGTTTTTAATCACATAGTTTCTCTGAATTAAAAAAAAAAGTGTGCGTCGCGGGGCGCCCGACAGAAGATAACTTAAACTAATCAATGTTGAAATATTTAATATCGAAATTGTTTAATAATTTTATTTTCTACAATAACTTTCAAAAGCGGCGATAGTTTTAGGTTATATACTGTTACCATGTCACACTGTTAACTGAAGCCGGTTACGTTACGAAGCGGTTTATCCTCCCATAAAGAGTTGTCACTTCAAAAAAATAGTTGGCTATTTGTCATAAACTAGATTAAAAGTTAGTTGAGCTATTCTAAAATTATGTTAAACCACGTATCATCGTACCGAGGCTGACTGTAATTTAAACGTAGAACATAATATTACAAATCTTCGGAGATTAGCATATTGTCTCAGGCTGTTATCAGTTGGGATTTAGGCCAAGGATTCAAGACACTGTGGCCTGGTATTTAGTTGTCTTGGCTACGAGGCAGCTCTCTAGTCAGGAATAGAACGCCTTAGATTAGAATATTTTTGCTGATCAGATCTAAGAAGGCTTTAGGTTCTCCAACAGACCAGTTTGAATAGACAACGACGTGGCTTAGTTACTCTATTGTTTTTAGATGTTTTTTATCAAAGTCAAAGTCAAAGTCAAAGTCAAAGTTGGGCGCCTAATGATGAGAGATAACGCTTGCTCGTTAAACAAAACCTAAGCAACTCTTGGCACAAAGTTGGCCTACCTCAATGAGTGAAACATAGTATAGATATAGGCGAAAAACTAGAGTTGCAAGTAAAACGATATGAATACCGCTAAAAGTCTTCTATCCTAAAGTCAAATCGTACTTTAAATTTTAGGTTTCAACTATGTCAAATGGTCTATGCTCAATATTTTATGTTGGGCAGCACAATTGGTTTGCAGGTTGACTGGGAGAGAATGCCTAAAGGCATTAAGTCCGCTCTTTATAATCCTTTTTAAGAGATTTGCAATAAAGAATAAATAAATAAACAACACAAATGAATTACATTATCGGTAAAGTAAAAATTAAATTCAAATAATTAAAAATGAACATTTAAGTATTATACTTATATTTTAATGTTCAGTTATGTCGAGTCCGGTGTTGACAATGGTTGACGAGGTATCGGTTCGGATAGTAGGGGTTAACCTATGGAGTAAATAAAAATAATTATTAAATCAACCAAACACTGATAACGCTAGCCCTGTACGAGAATACATTAGACGAGGAGACGTCGAGAGGTGCGAATGAGCCTCTTAGACATGACACAGTTGTACCAATTAGCGGTTACAACCAACAGCCCGATTTGTGAACGGTGTTAAAAGTTTCTTTCGTCGCTGTGACCCAGCGGAAACTGTGGAATTTTCGCGGGCTTTCTTATCTGTGGTTGCCATTATTTGACGGAAAGAAACGTCACTGGTTGTTAAACCAGAGACAACAATTTTTTGTATATCCGTATCAGGTCGTTCTCTTACCGTAATTGATAGATTATGTGAGGAAGTAACGGATTGAGATAAAACTTAACTCAGTCTTAGAGTTTAGCGGTGCTACATCTAAGAAGTACGTTCTTGGTATTTGTCACGTGCATTTGTCCTCTACTACCAAAACTCAAACTTAGACTGCAATAAAAAATCGTATAGCTTCTTTTGCATGAATTTGCCCTGTGAGCGAAGTATACCTTTTCACTTTTTGTTTAATTAACTTTATCTGCCTTTCGGAACAGGATAAATCCCTGGTGTTAAGGGTACCCAAAGTCGTGGTCTTTACATACCATTAATCGAACAGCTTTCAACTGCAATACTTCTCTCAAAATACTTTGCAGAAACTAAAAGCTCCACTTGTTTTGAGAAACAATATCGCTGCACCGCAGGCGTATTCCCAAATATGACATCACTATCGTTAAGAACACCCACACACATAATAAGATAATTTTTGTGTATAATATTAATAATAATTCTTATGCCGCGCGGGATTTGAACCCACAACAACTATAATAGTATGTAGTGATCAGTTTTTACATCATAGAATTCAATCTCACGAGAATTTAAACATAATTAACCAACTAGCCACAATTAAACCGTATGAACCTATTAACATAGGTACACCGAAATATTATAACAGTTTATATACACAGTGGATACTTTAGAAGCGAGGTACGAAATTCGGAGGCGACACAATTGAAGCCATAAAAGCTCCCTTAGCCTCCGAATCAGAAAGTAATAAACTCAATATAGTACCCTTTAAGACGCTCGGCAAACAACTTCCAATTGTTTCCAAAGTCACTTTGACCTCACATAGTACAACGATCCTGAATACCGTAGCCAGGATTGACCTCGGGATTGTGTCGGACGATCCCAATAGAGGTACTACGACCTTGTAAAGAGATTCACTTCGAGTCGAAGCCATACGTATTATAAAATTTATTGAAGCGAATACATATCAATTCGCTAGAGACACACACGAGGATTGGACAAAAGATATAATTTATTTGCTCATTCCATTTCTGTCTGATCGATGCTTAGCTTTTGATTCATGCAAATTCGAGTTGGCTTATATTTTTATATTCTGCGTTTACATTATATAATAATATCACATCACATAACGCTACTTGATCCCAAACTAGGCAGAGCCTGTACTATGGGAACTCTGCTCATCGCACAAATATTTTGTCCTGGGTGGGAGGAATCGAACCCACAACCATTGGCTTTGCAATCAGGAGCACTAACCACTACACCGACGAGTCCACATTCCACACCAATGGCTAAGATCAAACCATTAAAATAGGAACTTTTCGGGTAAACGTATAGATACTATTGACATATAGATAATCCGATAACGTAACAAAAGTATAAACAGTATTTTTTGGTTAACTTTTATATATAGTCACGACTATAGTTAAACGTTGTCTTACGAACAATTTCACAACACCTTCATAGTTCGGCCTCGTTTCAATTTATACTAAGGTGTCACCGCTAATTTGCAACATTAGGAGAGGCGTAGAGCCAGACCTTGTAAGTTGAAAAAACCTCACTGATAAGAGATCTCTAAGACTGTTAATTCAGTACCTCGGGCAATGTTTGTTTCCTGGATTTGCGATTGATAAGTGAACTTTAATGGTTTTTGAGAGTTTTGTTATTGTATATTATTAATCATACTAAAAGTCTAGACTTCACAAAAGTGTTTTTTGGTTGGATCGATTTTGCATAAACACGTCCAATTGGTCTTTGCTAAGTAGTAGATTAATTTTTACTGTAATGACGACAATTGCAATAAGATAAAATAAAAGAAATAAAATAAAAATTAAAAAAAAATAAACAAAAAATAAGATTGATATGTGATACGAGGGAAGAACCTTTATCATATTTTGATTTTGATTCTTTTTTTTAAAACAAAAGCTGCCTCAATCGTAAGATAGAAATATTTTGTGTGACTAATACAAGAGCGTTTTAAACGCCCAGATCCGAAACTATTACCTGTAGTTCATACAAATATTTATCCCGGGTGGGAGGAATCCAACCCACGACTTGGGACACCGAAGCCAATAGCTTTTATATACCCTAAAGCTAAATAATATTAAAGTTTCGATATTACAGTGTACGTTGATGCATTATAAGTAATTATTGGTATCAGTATATCTGTCGATTCAAGGTCGCCGTGGCAAATGTTATACGATATTCAGTTTAACGAAACAGTTAGCAACTTGGAAGCAACACGAGCCCGGCGAACTTCTTGGCAAAACAGACGATTACTTTAACTTCAACTCCAATATTGACTCACGACAAAACCGTCTCTGTTTACGTTAGGCAACGAAACGCGAGGGCGCGGCCGGGCGACTGAAACGCAAACCGATTTTCCACTCTTTAACCGTCCTTGTTGGGTTTACTTTGTTATTAGAAATAATTGATATCACATTGTCAATAATTTTGTATAATTATAGATTATAGCTCAGTAGCTGACCGATCGATGACCAGTTGGACAGATGTCTAATTAAATCTGATGATATATAGAACAAAATGTAATATAAAACAAGATAGAAACTTATATAAAAAGATTTAAGATTTATTTAGATTTCTTCTAGGGCATTTCGAGGGCCGCATTTCTATTTATATTTTGCAAATTAAATCTCTCAAGTTGTTCTCAAAAAGAACACAACTTGTGTTCTTACGATGGTCAATAAACGTATCACAGATGATTCCAGCGCGAGAAATTTTGAAAGTTCCTCTAAAGATCGAATGCAAACTGGTTAGTTAGAAATATCTTAGAAAAACTGTAAGAAATACGCGGGTAAAGTGTAAAGGCGCGAGAGTTGTAATAACACAACTTTTACGCGAGCGCTTTCGTCGAGTTGTTTTTAATTTAGCGTTAACTAATTAAAGCCACGTGTCACCAATAAAGGCACAGTACCCACTCCATAAGGAATAATGGGGCAAAAGTTCGAGCATAACTCGCCCCTTTATCGCCAAAGTCGGCTCGAACAGCCAAGGGACAATAGGAGTTAGCCAAAGACGACGCCCATTTCGACGCTACGAAATTGCACGGGATATTCGCTATGCACCATTGTTTCCTATCCGGCTCTATAACTTCCTTATGTTCGCAAGTTATTCATAATAACAAGAGATCGATGGCGCCATTATGCCTTAAAGGTTTTTCTAATACAATGTCATTTTCTAACCGCACCTCCAGCGATCAGGTTTGTCGGCGGGGTACTATAACATACGTTCGTCTTATAATGTAGTCTGATACTTAACTTAATTATAATTGGTTTTTTATTCTTAATGATTCTAAAGTTGAGAAGTTCACGTGCAGTAATTATATTTTTCTCTTTTCTTATTTTCGAATCGATACATCAGGTAAGAAATGAGCAAACAGCATTTATCATTATGTAGAATTATCTATGTATATAAAAATAAGTGAAGAGACAACTTTACGGCCTATTGCGTTCACATATTTGGCAGATTTGCTTGGTTATTTTGATGAGATTTGCGTAAATCTGAAATTTTTGAAATAATAGTGATTTTTCAAATCATGAATATCACAGTAAAAAAACTGTGTTATTCGATGAATGATATAATGGTATAATTTTTGGAGGAAATCACTTTGGTTTGATTTAAATCACTAGGCGAGCACTAGTTTTTTACAAATACGTTAAGTGAATGATAAATAAGTCCTTTGCCCGATGGTGAAAGCTACCTATTTGTTTACTTTATTTGTTACCATCCACCACCATCGATCGTATTTAAGTGAACATACATATCTAATTATTGAATTCAAATGGAATTGCTAAGAATCCTAACGCTCTCTACAAATAGGATGAATAAAAACATCTTAATCAGTGATTCTCAAAGTGGTCCACGAGGATCTCCTGGGTCCTCGAGAGACCTGGTGGCGGTGTGATTAGATCTAATCTTCACATGTTTTGACGTGTTATGGGAGTTTGGTAAAAATGTAGTAGCAGGATATTCATCGAAAATTTTAAAAAGTGGTCTATGAGAAAAAAGTTTGGGAATCTCTGATCTTAATTATTTATAGATGATACTGTTATTGCTGAAAACTCTTGAATGGAAATAAACTTGGGTACTGATAAAGCACACGACAGAGCTGTCATATCAACTGCACAGCATATACAGTCAGTGCCTCGTCTCGGTTCGAATTAACGTTACGCTAATTCGACGCATTGTTTGCGAGCAGCAAGTGAGGAATATAGAGTCCTCATTCGTCTGGAATCCATTATGCCACGGCTTTTCAGCATCCGGCGGTCGCGCTGCAACGCTGCGAACAGCGATTCCGCTCTGCTGAGAAATTGTACACAGTGCCTTCTGGAAATTTCCAGCGCCGTCTAGAAATTTGCGTCTAGCGTGGTTGTAATTAAATTTATTTGCGCATAGCGATTGCATTCGCGTGCGGAGTGGCGTTTCGATTGTATACCCGCCTCTACAGATGTATATTAATTAATTGTATTAAAGTTGTATTTAATTGTGTATACAAGTGTAATGGAAATAAATGTCCTCCTGATCGTATTTTGGCCGCGTCGGCCAAACTACAAAAGACCAACAAACAGCGCAGGGAATAACGCAACGTATAAGTATATATGCTGACGCAGGTGCGTTTTCTCTTTTTTTACTCTAACAGCTCTGATGGGAAGATATATACTGATATCAAGAAAGAGGTCAGCAAAGGGGTTGACATTTAACCGACCTGATAGTATATATATTTTTTCATGTCGTCACTAGATGGCATCTGTAAGTAGGCTGGACAGACTTTTTACATGTCTATTATACGCACAGATCATCTTCTCAGGCATTAAAGATTTTCTTTAGAAAGATTTATACTGCTATAATACTAATTGCTCCATAATTATGAGTTGGTTGCTATGACGGTGACTTGCTTACTTTATATTACCGATAACTAACATTTTAGTGGATAGATAGTAAAACTACTCTATGAGTAAATGCGCGTTTGATTTACGTTTTCTTTGTCACATCGAATACTGTATAATATTCCTTGATATTGGACGTCATTACTAAATAGGTAACAGGGTCTGTAGGAACCCACGTATGAGAAACCGAAGGCACCGAACGAAGCTTCCTTACAGCTCTATTAAATTATCGATAGATTGTAATAATTAGTTAAGAATAAGAGTAATAATTATAGGTCCTCCTACAAATGTCATTGTATAAAGTATGTTCACCTTTGTACTTGTTACACAAACAACGCAGAAAAGCGCAGCAACGACCAGATGCCAGATTCGGGTCCCGGGTTAGATTCCCAAACGTTGCCAATCTCTGATCGCATATTGGCATCATGGCAACTATTCATTGATCTTCGATCTTGCGTGTGCTATGACTACATACTATAATGTGCATCAAATGAAACAGAATAATACTTTCTGGTATCGCAAGTGCAAGCTGATACTCAAGTCAAAGTCAAAAAATGTAAAGCACTGTAAACTTTATGGGAGAAAAATTGGCTAAGGAATGCTGAAAATCACAATTCTGGTGATGCCGCTCATAGACGTTCACATTATAGAAACAGAAGTAACACAGAAGTTGACCTGTTTGGTACAGTTGCTATGTTATTGGCTTCGGTGTCGCGTGACGTGGATTCATAAACACAGCTCTGTTATGCGTTGCAGAACTAACCAAGTAAACTAAATCAACTAGCTGGTAAATAAACTGTGTCACGGCAAAGAAGTGCTTGCATATTGTTACTTCCCGGTAAAATATATCAAGCGGGCTGGATAAGGAGCAAAGTGCAAGATTTCAGGATCCATATTGTAAGCTTTAATGGCAGTCAGTTATTCTGACTGATCAAGTGAGTGAGAAGCAATAAAAAAGAATTCGATGAAAATATGACAAAGAAACTAACGATGATTATCCTTCTTAGTTTATAAAATTATCCTTACATCCCCCAGTAATTAATACACGTGCGTTATTTTAGGCTTCCCCATCTACCGTTCGTGATGTTTAAATTTTATCGCTCCCCGATACACACAAAAGGCATTCTGATTAAACTCCGTAGCGTCAACCCGCTGGAATCACTCCGGGGTGCGGGCCGGTACGCAATAATGACTGATTGGTCTGTGTACACAATTGTTTATTGGATCACCTTTCACTCTGCCACGGTGGTGCGGTGGACGTGAAGGGGGAGAGGAAAGGAAGAGGGGAAAAGGGGGAGAGCAAAATTTTAATTAAAACGCGATAAACATCCGTCAACAAGATACCCGTTACGGGCACATGAAAGTGATGTGAAGTGCGGGATACAGTCTATCTAACCACTGTTGTTTAAGGTTTGATTATGATAGGTTGGTATTTTTTTGGGACATAAGTGCGATCTAAGATTGGAAATTTCCTTTTTTTTATTCAGTAGGAGGTAAACGAGCAAGAGGCTCAACTGATGGTAAGCGAACGCTCTCGCAACATCAACGGAATTGCAAATGCGGTAAGCGATTAACGCTCTCGCAACATCAACGGAATTGCAAACGCGTTGCTGGCCTTTTAAGGTGGAAATAGACTGATTTAAGAAATTTTTTGGGAGGGGAAGGGAAAGGTTTGAGTCACCAGCCTCCTCACTCATCGGATAAAACGTGAAAGCACAAACACTTCATTCCTGTCCGTGTGCCTGAAGCTTTAAAATCATACTAATATCCTGTAAACATATGTTTCACTTTTTGTGCAGTGACAGCCACAGGCCTCCTCTTTATAGAGGAGGAAGTAAGGGCACAGACTGCTACGCTGTCCCTGAAGGATTAGCGGACTCCACATATCTATTTTTATCGTTTCTTATACATATAGGATTCCTTTCAGTGATTTTCTTTTCCGTTGAGTACACGGTAACTATTATACCTAAATTGTTTATTATTTTAAGCAGCACAAATGAGGCGTGGTGTTTTGTATCACAGGTTGTAACTAGTATGCTTATACTAGTTAAAATGTTTTTGTAGGAGTTGATGCTTATCAACTCCTACAAAATATTTTAAATTGTGTGGTTTATCCTATGTTTGTGTTGAGAGAAGTAAAACCTTTTTATTTTAATTAATTTAAAACTTATCGATGTCGGCGCCGGGGATTAGAACTTAGGTTTCTCGAGTATATTGAATTTAAAGATAGCTCACGGACGCTGCCATGAATTGTAACGAAAAATGACTGAGGTGATTTTCTCCAAAAAAAAAAAAAACAAACCATTCCGTACCATTGGAGCACGTAGATTCGCGATACATCCTATCGTAATGGAATCTCATTACAAAAACATTATCTGTTTAAAAGAGAAAAAAAATTAAACGATCGAACGAACGAAGCGTGGCAAATTCAAATTCAAAATTGGAAATGTCTTTTTCGCGCGCTTTCCCGCCGACTTTTCGGAGGCGACGGCGGAAATTATTTTCGTCCATCGGTCCCGTCGTCGCGCGGTGGCGGCGCGGGTGCATTGCGGACGCGTTCTCATTTTCGTTTGACGTACGCTAGTGATGCGAATCGACAACCTTTTGACTGAATCGATTGTTTCTAATCATACGAGACAGAATCGAAATGTAAACATATCATGATTTTTTTTAACGAAATCACTGCATAATATATAAAGAAATCAGTGGGATTGGTTGTTTGCACGGGCTTAGGATTCTCTAAATAGTAATAAAAATTAGGACCCAAGGATACTATCATTGGAATATTAATATAGTCAAAGTCTTTAGACTCAATGGCAACGCGGGCATATTTGCGCTGATTACTTATAGTTACATCACCAATTATCATCAGGTGGGATAGCGATCAAGCACTAATGTCTAGCATAAATGTCTAGAGTATGCCGAAATACATACTGAAGTGGGAGAAAAGTTATAAAGGTTATATAAAAAGAAAAAGAAAAGTTATATAAAAAGTTATCAAGTTAATTAAATATTCGTATCAATAAGTCTGTCTATTATCTATTTCATTATAGATTAATATTTTAGATTAAGATATTAATTGAATTAAATATACTTCAATATACAATAAAGCATAACAATTTGCAAGAATAAACTTTACAAAGTATTACGATATTTTGAAGCTATATACAGATACTTGTAGTGTACATAGTTCTGAGCCAGGCTTCATAACATTTCTGAAATATCCTAATTATTTATCTTCGAGATAAGCAATACATTTGGTATGAGACAGCGGTCAAGTTTTGAAAAAAAAAAAACTGAAAAAAATATATTAAAAGTTTTTAAAAACATTTTAATATGTGAAATTATTTTGTAGAAATGACTCTCTTATCTTTTTGTAATATTGAAAATAAGTACAATCCGATATACATACTCTTTTTAAAGTATATTTAAATTTTATAGCTAAGTAGATAGTATCACATCACTGTTTTGAAAGCGATCCGCGGGACGTCCAATAAGATCTGCGCCATCAACTATGACAACGACGGTACGGGGACGAATGCTAATACTGTAGGAAGTGTACCTCGAGGAGTTTTCATTTCCCGCTCGCCCCACTTCGTAAAATTGAATAAATTTGAATGAGTGGCGCTTCTACTGCTGAGGGGAGGGAAGGGAAGGAGGTGTTAGGGAGTCTAGAAGACTTCGTACCGAATTTGATTCGATTTAATAATGTATCTGTTCGAAATTTAGGTCAAATGAGAAATAATAGTCAAGTCACTTTGTAAGTCCTTTGATGTTGCGAATATCCATGGGGGGTGAGCCGCTTTCTCTTTTCTTTGCCTCTTAATCCATAAAAAAATAACTAGTAATCAATCAGTTGGGAATATGAACGATGCTAAGTGTGGATATAAAATGTGACTGGTGTATAAAATATTGCGTCATAATATCAGTTTTCTTTACGATACGAAAGGCTTAAGTGGCGCGTCCTTCTAAAAGGTATTTTTATGTATATTTTTATACGTATCGACATCGAATGATTCATACAAAAACATTTTAGCGAGTAGGCCTTAAATTCATTGACCGTTGCCAAGTTTTATGAAAAAAAAAAAGCAGTCAAACGTCATAAAATGGCGGCCATAAATGGCAGTCCACCTGAGCTGCCCGCTTTTAAACGTCACTCGCTCGTAAAGGCAACGTTAGAGTTCATAAAAGCCCGACGAGGGTTATGTCTTCATTGATGTCTTCATCACGCCGTGAGACAAGCTCAAATGGAAATTGCAATATAACCTTAAGGTCAATAAAGATGTATGAGGAGTATCTATAAAATTTCTACGTCCGTCGTCCTAATGTCGACGAAGCACCTGATTAGGGATGGTAAGGAATGGGAAGGAATAAAAAAATTAAATGTAAAGCTACCCTTAGAAAAAACTTTAATGTTTTTAATACTACTAATAATAATGTTCAGTCGAGAAGTTTAGTAGGAATGGTATTATAACCCTGAACTCTCTTTTTCGGGCAATCGTGTCGTAAATGAGTGGAAAAAGCTTTAATTATAATGTGGAAGCTATAACGGCGAATAGAATAGAAAATATAGGTAACCGATCAATCCTATCAATTGTCAACCCTAGTGTGGCCCGTTGGTGCAGTGTTTAGTGCTCTTGACTGCAAAGCCGAAGGTAGTGGGTTTGATGTATCCAATTCGTGGAAACTAGCATTTTCACGAATTCGGTGATCCGATGAAGCTTTATAGAGCCGCATAGGCTAAAAGCATCAACGTCAGTCAAGATAAGGGTTTGATTCTTTAGGACAAATATTTGTGCGATGACCAGAAGTCTTTTTTTTTCTTTGTCTGGATATTAACACTGCTTATAAGCATTTAAATTATATAAGTATGAATATGAGTTGTTTGACTATCATAGTACAGACTCTGCCTAGTTTGAGGTCAGACGGCCGTGTGTGAGATGTCCTGTGATATTTAGCGAATAGCGATAGATCCTGTGATAGATAGCGATACCTAAAAAACCTAAGCTTGAATCACTTCCCAGGGCTAGGAAAGTCAAAGGATCGATAGAACATGCTCACACGTCTCTAGGGCACCGTTAGAAGAGAGTTAGAGGTGCGTTTGTCGAAGTCGGTAGTACATTAAAGTTATTAGCTTCGGCATCGCAGTAAGTACGTTCTATGCATATAAACTACAGATAGTCGATCGTTTGTCCACGTGAAAGATGTCTATATCAAACGATCTTATAACACAAAATATTTAAAAAATAAAGAGATAAATTCCTTTTTGTTTGAAAAAACAAACCATGATTTTTTATAGTATTTTTTGTGACCTGAATTGAAACATTTACCTTATACGCTTATATGCTTACAATATTGTTATAAAATATTTCGCCCCTTGTCGCATATTTAATATAATAACCTCTGTCTATATCGCATAGGCGGCACTGAGGACGCTATTTTAGTCTAGTATTTTGAGCGCGTCGAGAGAAAATTGAAGCCGCATACAGAATAAGTGTAAATTTGGCAATTTTGGAGAAAAGAAAATTGTACTTGGCTTAAAAAGTAAGAAGTTAGTTTGTGTACTCAATTTTGTTTTCTCTAATCGATTGCTCTAATCAATTTTACATTTCGCTG
>DWHQ01000619.1:0-13154 GCA_018247955.1 Eurytides marcellus marcellus | reverse complement strand
GTCTAGCACATGGTAAATCAGCACTTAAAATTGTTAATTATAAATTAACAAATTCATTGGTGCCGGCGCCGGGGTTTGAACTTAAATTGTTCGAGAATATTAAGCGAGCGCCCGGACACTGAGCTACCACGGCAAACCGTGTCTCGAACGTGATTTTTAATTTCTGTTTCACAATTGTAATAGAAATATTTATAGACGGAATATCGATCACCGAATCAACAATAGGAGAGATTCAATATTCTGGAGACATTATATTGAAATGTACGAGACATATGTGACATTTCTTTACCCTCAAGGCTCAGAGACAAATATATAAAACATAACTTTAAAAATTAGTCCACATTATGCATGAGTTATCGAGACAATCTGATGATCGGCATACGACATGCTGACTAACTAGGAAATAACAACACCTAGCAGCATTCGAAGCGGTGACTGGGGATTCACAAACCACCGGCTATTCGTCTTGGGCAAGGAGGGTGTTTAAAATAAGGTGTCGTGTGAAATTCTATCCGTTCACATCGGAATACCCGCGGTCAGATTGTGTACCGGTGCCTTCTTTTTCATTAAGTTTAATTATCATTAGACTGCTAATTTTGTATACTTATGTTATTCAAACTGAAAATAACATTGTAAGAGGCTGGTGCCTGGTATCTTGTAACACAGGTGTTAGTACCTAGTATAAGCACCAGCTCCCACAAACTATAAATTATCTTAAGCTCTGTATCTATGCTCTATTTATTTATTGTACTCCTGTGTTTGTGGTGAGAAAATAAACCATTTTATTATTAATTTAATTCTCTTAGCGATATTTAATAACATTCGTGAACTATTTTCAATAGGCACTTATAACTAGAATAATATATGCAAGTATCGTCTTAGATGACTATAATTGTATAGCCAGTTCTAACTCCATTGACTCATTAACTTTACAATAGGCTGGATCCATTATAGGTAATACGCGAATACGTGAATAATTTAAGAACCTAATGGAACTTGCGGCGGCAACGATAATCCATCCTCGCGTGTTGGATTTGCCACATCTTTACATACGTTTCATATGTAATGTCGGATTGATAGTAATTAATCAATTATCCACACTAATTAATTTTTCGGTGGTAGACCCACGCTGTTCCCGCTGGTGAATGGGCCGGCTCGAACTGGATAAGTACCACGACCTCACAGAAAATCGGCGTAAAGTGAAAGCGCTTTTGCTTCCGCGTTTCGCCGATTTCGATTGAGGCTGGTGGCCCATCCCCCTCCATCCCCTCCCCTCCTTTCCTCCCTCTCCTCCCTCTCTCCCTTAAAGGCTGCCAACGCATTTGTAAGTTCTGTAATGTTGCAAATGTCCATGGGCGGCGGTGATCGCTTACCATCAGGTGAGCCGCTTGCTTGTTTGCCAGCCGACTCCATAGATAATACAATAATGCGGAAAAACAATACTGATTATACTTAAAATATAATGGTGGACAAAAAGACGATATATCAAATAAATTTTGATGGACATACATTGTAAGTAAACATTTAATTTGTAATTGATTGGATTATTTGATGACCCGTTTGGCGCAGTGCCTAACCTATTGGCTTCAGCGTCGCAGGTTGTGGCTTCGACTCCCACCCAGGCTAAATATTTGTACTGGATTTGAGAGTAGGTCCGTGCGACATAGAATTCCCTTATACCACAAGATATTTCTATCTTACAATAGGGCCAGGGCTTTATCAAAAACAAACAAAACAAAACAATTATTGCCAGAATTCTTATCTTTTTGAATAAACACTTACTTTAATTTATTAGTGATGAAACTAATAATCAAAAATTTAAAACAAATATTTGCCTATGACCTAAGTGTCAATTAGTTTTCATCATTTTACATTATAACTGTCCGAGGTATTAATAAATGCCGGGTTTTAATATTGCCATGTTAACTGCTATTAAATTCCGTTAATATCTGTACATTATCGTTCTGAATATATTAATTATCATAGTAATGGACATATGTTGGGTATTCGTGAAATGCTGTCGTAAAACGCCTTACAAATATGGGTCGTGTGGCGTAAAACTTGGACAATTCAGAGGATCATTTTCACGTTTGTTTTTTTTTAAATGTTTTTAAACGGTTGCTTTATAGCAGCTATTTGTTTGATAATTTAACAGTAAATATGAACTTTATAACGTGTCCTTATGTTTGCTGCTCTTTTTGGGGTTAATAGAATAGTGGAATTTTGTAGTGTCTGTTACTATAAAGCAACTAATTAGAATGTTCTTACACTGTTTTAACGTAACCTTGAATAGATGATTGCTTAACTTGTTATTTCGCGACTGGGTTAAATCTCCCAAACTTTACGTCTATTTTTTTTTTTTGGTTTTGTGTAGCAGAAACAAATAGAAGAGTCGAGTCTGGGTGTACTTTGTGTCCGTAATTTTCATGTTTCTGATTATACCACGACAAAAATATTTCCGATGTGTTTCATTTCATTCCGAAAATGTTTTCCAAAAAAGAAAAACAAATATAATTATGACACAGTTGTCATAACTTTATCTAACAAATATACAACGGTGATTAAAGGATATTATGTTACAATTAAAAGATTACGTTTAAACACCTAAAAATACTTATGTGAGTTTTATTATAAGTTTTAAAATTTTATTCGTGGCTACATCTAATTACGAGGAATTCTATTCTAAAATTACCAGTGTCTATTTCAAGCATTTCGGTTTCTTTTTGCCACAAACTAAGAATACGTTCGTTTTGATTGATTAAAACATTTATGATTTAAGACGAATAGAGTAAAAATTTCAATAAAGTTTAAAAACTTTTACAGTAGATACTGAAAATGACACATAATAAACAAGACCTCATTATAATTTCCTACGTTAGTTATAATTTTTTTTTTTATTTACACCATATTGAGGAAAACAGTAAAAAAATACTAAAATACTGTTAACGTATTATTCGTTTACTTGGAAGAATAATATCACACTGTAGTTTCGTTTTAGTCTGTGAAATTCATAAAATTAAAACCGAGTCAAGTTCTTTTCGTATGTTATAATTATAACGAAAAATTCGTTTTATCAAATGTTTTTACTTGTGTAATCGTACATTGTATTTAACGTATTTCAGTTTAGTAATTAAGCGTTGTTATACAAAAAGGCAACGTATTAGTGTCGATTTTAAAAGTTGTTTCGTAAACCGGTCCCTATATCCAATGTCGACAAAGTCCAAAGCTGCCAGCCCTCGGCCCCGTGCCGAATCCTCTAATCGGCTTTAATGAATTCCGTCGAATCGATTTCTTTTCATCCACTTCCAAAGAAATGCTCTGGATTTGAACGCATGACAGATTTTAAATTCTTCTCTTACACTTGCAACATCGCTTTTTCGACGTGTTTGCTTCAATAATGCATGACACGCGATCATTTTCGCTACGACCCGCCATACAAAAAGCACGTCGATTAACGACACTCGGTGTATGCAAGTCAAATCGTGTCCTTGTACAATTCGCGATCGCATAATGAATGATAAATAATTAAACAGCATTTATAGCGACGCTAGCTATAATACTAAAATTCAACTCATGTTTATTTAATTAGTGACATATACGTCTGGTGTGCCCGATGGAAATAAAAATCGTGCGGGTGCATCGGCGACGAGCTTTTGGCGCTAATTAGCCGAACCAGTCTACAACTAGGGCCGACGGGCACTAGTCCGTCAACAATGCCCCCGTCCGCAATGTGTGTTTGCGGGCTACGTATTAAATTGGCGTATTTACATTCGCACCGTATACGGACCGACGGCGCCCGTCGCGCAAAAACGCCGAACGTCAGCCACTAAGTAAATACAAATTTCAATTATCATTTCGTGCGTTTTATCCCCCCGTCGCCGTTTCAAGCGTGCACCCGCGACGTTAGTTTAATACGATGCGCATACTGATCGCTTTTTCCGCACAATGGCCGGCGGTGGTCGGTTTTTCCGTGCGCTTCCACGGTTGCGCCGTTGGCCGTGGTCTGTTGATTTATGATGGTCGAGTTGTGGTCGTCAGCGCTTTTTGGTGCACCCCGCCCTCGGGCCGATGGGCGCCGGACGTGGTGCCAAAATGAATGAGCCCCCGTCAGCTTTTTGTCCGGCGCGCGGATTCTTAGCGAACAGCTCTGTTATTGTTGCCCCGTTGAATGTTGCATCGTATTGATGTTGCATAATTAACTCAAAGCTGACGTTTTTTTCAGTGAGAGTTTTGCGGATTTAAAGGAAACTAAACTTTTTGTCAATTTGTGTGTACAATTTTTGATTTTAAAATTTGAATTAATTTTTTTTTACGGATTTGGTAGTGTTTATATTTTAAATTTTGATGTTTTGCGACACATATACAATGGTTAATCATACTATGGTTATGGGAGAGAATGACTTTGTAGGTATCAACGTTATAACATGACTTATTGTCAATTATTAATTTGTTTGTTTGTCCATTTGCGTATAAAGGGTTTAGAACTTCTTAGCTTTGTGCTTTGCTCGTTTTCCTGAGGTATAAGATCTCTATGCTCAGTATTAAATCTAGAAACATTGTCTTTTAGGTTGGAACATTAACCGGATTGACTGTGAGAGAATGTTTAAAAGCTAAGGCCCTTTGTAATCCCTAATTTTATAAGGTGTTTATAATAAAGAATAAATAAATAAATAAACGTAGTAAGGCTTGCGCTACAACTATGTGGTACAATAATTGGTAATAGAATGGTATTTATTCAGGGGACTATGTAAATGTTCGGCAGTTAAGTGGTATTATTTCAAGGGACTTTGTAAATGTCTACCATCACTTAGCCTTACCTAGCTTATTGGTTTAAATGATTTTAAGGTCTTTTAGTGATCAACTTTGATTTAACTTTGTGAGTCATTAAGTAGTTTATTATATTGGCAAAGAGTATCTTTTTAACGTGAAGATACGAAATCTTGCTTAATCTTGAAGCTCAATGGTAAGCTACACGCTTGCTTATAATGACAACGCCTCACAATATTTTAAACTAATCTAATTAAAATAATTAATAAACTAATCTAATAAAAATATAATAAAATAATTACCCTTCAAACCGAGTCAAAGCAGTGTTTACACATAATAACTTCGTGGTAGAATAACCGCCAAAGTACAGTGCCTTACAATTAACAGTAACAGTACAGTACAAGTGCCTCGGGGCGGACTCTACCGCATATAGAGAGGTAAGAAATATCTTTTTTAGACGAGAATTCTTTGGCGTACTCAAAACAACCAACGTTTTATTATCATTGACTATTTATTTATTATATTATTTTTTTAGAAATGCATAGAGACTGAAAGCGCAGAGATTGCATACTGTTTGCTATTTTATAGCGTCGCAAAAAGACATCGAAAATCATCATGGAATTTAATTTGCTAACGATAGAACTAAAGTAAAATTTTAATAAAGAACTGACAGGACGGTGGTTAATTCATGAAAACGATCGTTTGGTACTTTTTCTCGGTATTAGGTTTCGATTAGTTTGTGTATGTCCAAGCAAAATTTTGTATTAGATCGTCTTTCGTGCGTCGTTGGGAAGGAATTCCTTTGCGTATACGGTACATCGCATCTAACGGCGATTTTAAAAACTGAAATGCGCTCAACAATTATGAATTCGGCAGCGGGGCTGGAAAGGGTTTTGTACCAATTAAGGCATGCCGGGATCCGAGGGTCGGCTGTGTGGCGAATCGCTAATTACCGAAACCGGACGATTGGGGCCGCGACCTCGCTTGTGTCAAACACAAACTCAACGCCGATCGCTTTAACTTTGAGGCGGTATTCAAGGTGAATGATACGAGAGGATATACTAATTAATGTACGGTACTGTTGCTACTGTCCATTTTTTACATAGACTGCTAAATGCTGATGCTATTGAATGCTTTAATCAGATTAATAAACAATAAATAAATATCACGGGACATCTTACAGATAGACTTGGTTGTGAGTAGTGTTCCTCTTTTAAGATGTGCGTGTGTGCGCGCGCACGCATATAAAACATAGCGCACATGAAAATTATTTTTTAGCAATTATTTTTGGTGCCGTAAATAAAATTGCACTTACATATAAAATCTATATAAAATTAGAAAAAAAATAAAATAGAAAAAAAATAATGTTCGAGTCAATCCGTATAAGAAGGTACAAAATTTAGCTGAATATTAATACTACTCTGTATTTTGTGTTTTTTATTATATGCGATTTTTTATTGCCACACAATTTTTTTATTTTGGAAAAAACTGCGGGCACTTAAAAAAAGCGCACACAAATCTCAAAATTAGAGGGAACACTTTTTTTTTTAACTGAAAAACGGCTTTTGTAAGATAGAAATATCTTGTATTATAAGGGCGTTTTACATTTATAATTTTATCTGTAATTCGTACAAATGCCAAGGTGGGAATCGAACCCATGACCTGCGATGTCGAAGCCAATAGCTTAGGAGCTGCGCCAAATGGTCATCATAATACTGGTGGTAAGTTTTTTTTTATGGAGTAGGCTGACAAGCAAGCAAGCGGCTCACCAGACGGTTAGCGATTACCACCGTTCGTGCAAACTAGCATTCGTGGAAACTAGCATTTTCTAAGAATTTGGTAATCCGATGAAACTTTATAGAGCCACATAGGCTGAAAGCATCAACGTCAGTCAAGATAATATAAGACGATTACCACCGCCCATGGACATTTGCAAAATTACATAACTTGCAAATGCGTTGCCAGCCTATAAGGGAGGAAATTTTTGACAGAAGAAGGAGTGAGAGCGAGGGAAGAGGAGAGAGGGAACGATAGGGGAAGGGAAGAAGGGAGGGGATGGAGACAAAGGTAGGCGGGAAGTGAGAGAGGCATGGGGAGGGAGAGAGTTGGGCCACCGGCCATCTCACTCACCGGAAACAAAAAAATCTCCTCTTTACGCCGATTTGTCCTGGTCTTTGTACTTATCCGGTTCAAGCCGGCCCATTCAGCAGCGAGAGTGGACCCTTTTGTAGAGTCCGCCTGGGTGGGAGAATGAAATCTACTAAACACATCAATATATCTCCTTAAAGAAAGACGGTCATTTGATTCCAAACTAAGCAGAGCCTGTTCTATAGTAACGAGACAAATCGCAAATATAATATGGTATATCGATAATTAATACCCAGACAGACGCAATTCTGCTCACTGCACAAATGTTTTGTCCTGATGGGAATCGAATCCATGACCTTCGGCTTGGCAGTCAGGTGCGCTTACTACTACACCAATGGGCATGTCAAAACCTGTAAACGTGATTTTGTTTTAGACACCGTCAAACGTGTCAATCGATTTGTGAATTGAATGAGTAATAACAAAAGCATTTTTTTATTTTATTTAATATTATATCGACTCTCTATACCGTAACCTACTTATTATCTACTAAGTAAAGCAAAAAAATCTCTAAACGTTTTCTAACATTAAGTGAGATTATAATTCCTATGTATATGAACAGTTTTATACTTCAAGTATAACAAATTTTATGCGTCTGTTATTGTTCAAGTATTTTAGATATGTTTGCCATTAAATAGTTTTCCCCATTGTTTTGAAAAAAAAGACATTTTTTATATGAATAAAAAAAAAGATGATATGAAAGAGTAAGATTTTGAGTCCATTAAAACTGTGCTCGAAAAATCCGCAACATTACTAACCCGCTGCTTCACTTAATTAACCCTCAAAAGCGGCCTTCATAATCCGATAGGGAACAAAGGGCTAGAGAAAAAAGACACTCAATGTCACGTCCGAGAGCGGGTAACTTTGGACAAATTCATATTTTTATGGGGGCTTTTGTGTGCTTTTTTCTCACAGTAAAGACATCTGAGGCAGCACGATTCGGTAACGCACCGACGGTGATCCTATCTCGGCCATTAGAAGGTCGGGCCACATCTCAGCGTTCAGACATTTCGACACGTCCACTTTTTGTCTATGAGCCGGGCGGCAATTGTTATTCTAAGATATCGGTGCCACTTTAAACCGGCCAACCGCAGTAATTATGCGCTTTCACACACGTAACTGTAAGTTCTCCATCTCATATAACTTTTAAAACAAAATCGAGACGTCCCGTTCCCGCCGGCGACTCAATTCCCACGATGACGCCCGTCAGATAAGGGGTTGTAATAACACATCTGGTTTTTGCAGCGTCATAAGCGCGAACGGCTGTCGCCGCCCCATCACCTGTGGACACGTCGCTGATATAAAACGCCAATAAACGTCACTTTTTTGTGACGCAATCGCTCGGTGGATTCACGTCACGTGCGGGGGCGACGCGAGATCCGTATCGGCGTATTCTCGCCACCCTGGCAGCCCTGACGAGCGCCATTCTCTCACGTGACGCGGTCCACGTCCGTCTCATCTGATCTCGGCCTATCTCGTGCCCATCGCGCGCTATTAACGCCCGAGGTGGAAACGCTCGCCTACAATGGCCTCATTAGCCGAACAAAAGTCATTAAATCGTTGACAGTGCGCCGGTATTGTGCCAGCATCACGTGCAACAAGAGCGCTAACAACGTGTGGAGGATCTCGGGAAGCGGAACAAATCCCGTGATCCGTCCGAATTCAGTATCCTTTCATCGGGGTATCTGCGTGGATGACAGAAAAAACAGTCAACGGTCCCAAATGATTATTATCTCTCCACGTCGATCATCGATCGCTATTATCCTATTTAAAAGCCTCTCGATTTGTTCTTCGGCTTTTTTTCGCCCCTTGGCATTCTCTGCGTGGCGTTTCAATCCGGTGCCCCAACAATGGGCAAGTTAAGAAAGATGTTTAAGTGTTTAGCTACGGTGCTTTTTTCCACAATTTTTCAATTTCAACGGAGTCGTTTCGTGGACGGGCCGGAAGGTGTCGGTCACGGAGCGTTATCAATGCTAATAGTGCACTGCATTTTGTATAACGTGAATTCTATAACACAAACGACCTTTCTAGAACATATACTAATAAACAATACGATAAAAAGTGTCATCTGCTACTTTGCTCTCTAGTTCGTTTTTATAAAATTACTTGTATTTATATATATTAATTATAGTTACAAAATTACGTTTATCCTAATTAATCCAACAGCAAAAAGTCCAGCGTTCATAAACTATCGCTTTGCAAGAAAATCGTGTCGGCCCGTGGTTCATTTCTTACTTGAAAGAAGAGATATCAATTAATGAATTTATCTTTATAATTTAACCATCTTCAAATATATTACTTGGTGGCCCCAATAATTTCCGATCATCTTGTATGATTATTTTTTTATTGTAATGAATTTATCTCAAGCTAGGTGACAGAAATTTCATTATTCAACTTCGAACTTACGTCGAAAATACACCACAGAACTCATTCGAATCAAATAGGAAATATATGTTGATGGCATTGTTAAATTTATTTTAAGTTGGCTTCTTTCTTAATAAAAAAAAAAAAATTACAAATTGTACGATACAAATCTGGTGTAGTATTAGTTAGTAATAAGTGTGCGTGCGTATATGAAACTATTATTCAGTAATTTTATGAATCGGAATCGACATCGAACGTTACCGTAATCGTTATCGTGGTGTGGATGATGGAAATAAGTCCGGGCAATGCCGGTCAGGATTAATTGGTGGCGGGCGGAGGAGGGGGGCGAGGTACGGACCCACACGTAGCGTGAAATCGCGGGCCGAGGGAGCGGCAACACCTGGCCGAGGGCTGTCTTATTATTTGTTGTCTCCCATCCTCCATGCTCGTAAATTTCCACGTCAACGTGTGCGATGATTGTGGAAAAAACGAGCTCGACAAAGCGACGACGATCTCGACGATACAGACATAAAGACGCACGGCGGCGAATACTACGCATAATGCGACCGGGGCGACCGATTCCCCGCGGTCGCCGTTGATAATTTTTCGTCGTAATAAATTCGGATTGTAATGGCCGAATGCGGCCGGTATGGACGTTATGTTGGTGGCAGTGGATGTTATGCTCGGATTATTTCTATAAAGTTTTCATTCGGAGCGTGTTACCGGTTTTGGCATTACAAACGTATTGATCGCACCCACCTACGTGTTCCGTAGTTACCCGAGTTATGGAGCCACTTCCATTAGCGACAGGGCTTTATGAATAAACACGTATATTTATCGACCCTTTAGGTTGTATACAGTCGGCGTAATAGCGGAGCAATTAGGGTAAAATGGCAAAAATGTTCAATAAAAGCAAAATTCAAATGATAATGCGCGTAATATACTTCTATTCATGTTTTAATAAGTGCCATACTCTTATAACACATAGAATACAACGTTATTTAACATAATAGTTGTTTTTTATTCTACATTTGATTACGTAAAAAAAATATTTTAGCACATTATGTTACCTGATTTTTACATATTTTTGGGTAACAAGGGCATGAAAGACAAATTATGTATTTGTTGTTTGAGTTAATGGTTAATATTTAACTAGAATACAACGCCATTGACGTTATCAAACAAAGTAGCGAAAGCCAGGTAAACAATGTTTCTTTATTCTTAAATGTAGATAATATAATAAATTACCTTACCTCGTTTCATAATAGCGCTGGCGTGAGGATTCGTACTCTTAGCGATCAGACTAGAGCAGTTCCAACGATGCCATCGGAATTGGTGTTGACATTCCTTGACCGCCATTTGGAGACCCTCGAACGCAATGCTAGCCGCATCGGGTTCCTCGTGGCAGACGGCCCTCTGTTCTCTGGTCAGACCACCGACGAGGCGGCACGTCAGGGCCGAGTTAAGATTGAAATGTGGAGGTGGAATGTTGTCGTGGGAACTGTACAAAGAAAATAAAGGATAGTTTTATGTCTTCTGACATATATATATCAAATCATGCAACTTTTACGGAGTCTGCTAAGCTAGTATCACTGCCATGCCATTTATTTAATGGCTAAATAATAACGTGAGAGCAATACAGTGTATTGGTCTAACGTTATTATTGGTTAGTGTGGTTGCTCAGTTTCTGGGTGCTCGCTTTTAATCCAATATACTCGAGGAACCAGATTTTAAATTTCGGAGCCGGCACCAATGAAATTGTTAATTCGTAATTAACAACTTTGAGTGCTGATTTACTAAATGCTTACAGGAAAACATCGTGAGGAAACCTGCATAATTAATTGATTAAAAAATTATTTCTTAAATATGTGAAGTCCACCAATTCACACTGGGGCGGCGTGGTGATCTGTGCCACTACTATGAACAGTCCAATATAAAAAAGGTCTAAGTAGCAAAAAGCAGTACTATACGTTCATTACACTTGTACAGTACGAGTAATGGATTTAATATATAAAAATATAAATCATGTCATTGTATTCATCATTTACCATAACGACCGAATTTTTTAATCTATACCAATCATCTTTCAAGGTAACAAGCGCTTAATGGTTATTGTGCGTATGTAATTATTTAGCCGTTTAGAATATTTAGATGATGGCATAGCGAGTTTGTAATATCTGTGTTAGTTTAAATGTTAACGATGATCGGAGTGAAATTATTAATAGTATTAGTTTTTGTTTACGAAGTTTACTTAATTGAGATAATGGTGAACGGAAATTCTAATAATTATGTAAGCATAAGTATCTTTTTCTATTTAGTAACATTTACTTAAATAACGTATAATTTACTTTAAAAACTCTGGGGGATTTCTTCTCGAATTTTCTCACTTTACCTTATTAGATCAATCAAGTGACAGTCACCATGTTCAGAATATTAAGAGGAATATTTTTAAAAGATAATTTAAATGTTTTATAAAATATATTAAACGACTTCATACAAATCTTACTTGCGATATACCGTTTACAATAAAAATACGCATAATTAAGGAGAACTCAAAAAACTATTCGATCGTCAAATCTCGCTAAAATTTATATGCGACCACACGACAAGCACGGTAATCATCAAAATCGGTACACCAGCAAAAAGTTACGAGGTAACACACATAAAAAAAAATCAGTCTAATTGAGAACCTCCTCCTTTTTTGAAGTCGGTTGAAAACTAACACATATTCTACTTGATGATACGAGGGATGTTCAATAAGTAATGAGAATGACATATAAACTCTTTAGTAAGGAAATAAAAAAGTACTGGCAGGCATAGCTCATTTAATTGTTATGATAAAAAAGAAAATATTTTGGCATTCGTTTGTTTTTTTTTATAAAATCGAACACATTTCGTTCTGTTGTTAATTTCGCGGTAATTAAATACGTACTAATACTATTGTGCTTTTAAGCATGCACATAAGGTTAATTTAGATTTGCAAGTAATGTTACGGGTTCACTTTCCTTCTTATCCACGGTTGCACGATGGTGTGCTGAGTTTAAGGGAGGAAGAACGAGCACCAATGACGACCCGCGCTCTGGGTGGCCGACAGCAGTAACTGAACAAGTGATAAATAAACTTAAGAATATAATTATGACAGACCGTCGGGTTACTGTTCGTTTTATAGCCGAAGTTAAGACTTCGATAGGAGGTAAGATAAAATTGTACACGACCATTTGGGTATGTAAAAGGTATCAGAGCGCGGGGTGCCCAGGATGCTTACAGACGCTCAAAAACAGATTTTTGGCTCGTTTTATAACTATGAATGAAACGTGGCTTCATCATTATGACCCAGAAACTAAACAACAATCCATGACTTGGAAGAAACTATTATCTCAGACTCAGAAGAAGTATAAGGCAATCCCATCCACCGGTACGGTTAAGGCTCTCTTTTCTGGGATAGCCATAGGGTAGTTGTGATCGAATACCTCGATCATGGAGCCACTATTACGGGGACTTTATATGCAGAACAAATAAAAAAATTGCGTGATGTTATACGCGAGGAACGTCGAGGCAAACTTTCCAAAGGTCCGCGTATAAGTCAAGAGTTGCGATGGCTGCCATCAAAGATATGTATACTCTTTAAAGGTGACTATGTAAAGATATTTGCGTCCTTACTTACTTTATATTCTCATTACTTATTGAACACTTGTAGTAGCTATACAATTATTTATTATGACAGTATGCTATTTCGGTTGATATTTCGTTCTCTTTCAGACTCAAGGGGAAATAGCACTGCTATGTATTCTACCGCGTAGCAGAAGTGTATAGAAAATAATTTCGTTTAAAGAGCAGTTAACTTAAGTCTAATATTTGAAAAATGTATAATTTTATAT
>DWHQ01000618.1:0-13154 GCA_018247955.1 Eurytides marcellus marcellus | reverse complement strand
GGCAAGCATAGGACATAATTGGCCTGATGCATGTCTTATACAGAAGGAGCTTATGTCTTAGGGACATTTTACTCTTGTGGTTGTGCAAGGAGCTGAGCCGGCCGGAGATGTACGCGGCTCTGTTACGGACGGCGGTGATATGCGCGTTGAAGGAGAACCCCTTAGCTCTACGCTTTTATTATAATATACAAGACAACATTTGGAAGAAGTTGCGGGAGACCTTTGGCCTCCAGTGGGAATAAAATAATAATAAAAAAAGTAGGGGTAAAATAAAAAAAAAATAAAAATTCAAGACACGTGACACCTTTGTAGAGATTTTCATAGAAACAAATTATTAATTACTGAATATGCTTCAGAAATTAATAATTTCTCAAATAAATAAACATGTTGCTTAAATTTGATTTATTTCCAAATATACAGTCTGTCCCTTACATTTACTGAATCGATATAAACAAATCTAATACGAACCGATAACTATTATAGGAGCGGTTTGAGAATTTATATAAATTAATCGTATTAAAAAATCTATTATTTAATAGCTACACTCTCCTATACTATTCTTACGTATACAATAAATTAAACGAGATATTTACACAAAGGTTCCCAGCTTATTATAATAAAGCGCAAATTAAACTGCATTAAAAAGAGTTTTTTTTTTACAAAACAATAAAATCCTTTAGAGAACACCATTTTACTAACAATTTTATACACTCTTAAATACCAGAATGTATAAAAGAGATTTAATTGGACTCAAATTCTACTAAACGATGTGAATAGTTTTATTAAATCATAACGAATTAAAATTAATTTGTTAACTTTTCATATTTAAGTGTATTATGCTTGTTTAATGTAAATGAAAAAAGATCATTTAAGAAAAATATCGCTGTTTCGTTCGAGTATTTCGTTACCAGCTGTAACTCCATTAAGGGATATTATTAAAAAGATAATTTGTCTGTGTTAAAAATAAATTACGAAACTCGTAAAAATTAAAGGCAATTTGCAATTCCGTGTTATTACTCGGATAATGTGAAATGAGCGTTTCAAGAGTTTATTAATTATTTGTATGTGAGTGTTAAGTATCTGTGCCTCAATTACGATATACGACTTAGGTAATATTAGCATTTTTTAACATTCAGCTAAATTTTATTAGGTATTGGATACGATTGTTCTCGTTATATGGAATTAAAATGAATTACCTTTTCCTTTAAATTTATTACGACTCTGTTAAAATTTTTAATATAAACCTTTCGGATATTTTCTGATTTTAAATTGGTGCTTTACTTTTGCGTGTTAGGAACTACTAATATAAATACCTTTATCTTTTTAATGTAAGATACTCAAGATTAAATTAGATTAGTTTTAAGTACTTCATACTGGCACTTTCAAATTTTTTGTGTGAATACGATTACAGTTTGGTTATATTAAATGCTATGGAAAAAATTGCAGGGAATATATCGAACTTTGTAATCAACTTAAACGAAAATAGTATGTACAATTTGTTATATGATCCTTATAAATCAAAATAATGACATATCTATATAAATTTATGCATTCTTCTAGTATATTGTTTTTATAACTGTATGCCAGTCATATTTGTCTATATTCATAAACACTGTCTTTAATTACCTGTCTAATATAATACCAAACGTCTGGGAATATAATGAGGGCAAAATGGCATATGACGATTTTTCATTAATATAAATTTGTTTTTGATGGATGTGTGGCCATACCTTAACTGAATAATGCACTGAAATAATTTTAAATAGTTCATTTACATTTGTTTACGAGATGTATACAATTCGCGTAAAATATAATCAATGTTATAATGTAGCAATAAATGAAAAATAGGGTTAACTACAACATGTTTGATGAACTATTAATATATAAATTTTACAACAAAAACGTTCTTCTACTAATAAATGTATCACCGTCTCTCTCTCTCTATCTTTACAAATTAATACTAGAAATAAATAATTTTCACATCTTCACTGAGTGTGTCAACGACAAAATACGAACTTAGAAGGAAATTATTTATACGCTGTTTTTTTATACATGAATCGAATTGAGTTTGACAGTTACATCTAAGATGGCGGATGTTCGGTTGCACTTTTACGCGTTCCCGCGCTTTCCGAACGTCAATGGGGTTGAAGTGAGTTCAAAATGTTCATGTTGATCGCGTGTTGGTGGGATGGTGGTCCACCGAGGAAACTCAGTTGCGGCCTGGTCGCCGCGGCCATAGCTGCGAATAATGGGGGCGCTCCCCCCCCTCCGAAGAGGGCGAAAGATGGCGGGAGTAAAGGTCGCGCAGACAACCGAAGCTTCTCGATTTCCGCCTCTTGAAGGCGTTTCGCTTTCGCTCGTCTGTTTTGGAACCAAATTTTCACCTGGAAACAATTCACTTGCTAAATAACTATAGCACATGGATACAATCAGCTTTGGAGTTGTTCTTTTCTTGTTCGGTAACTTGATTGTGATAGTGAAGTTACGTATGAACAATATTTGCGTTTCATATTATTTTCTATAAAACTAATTGATAAATAGTCTTGATGGTAAGGTACAACAGCGTATAACCGCACAGTACCACTCATTGTATTTGTAATTAAAGTTTAAAGTTGTGCTTGTCTTTGCAATATATGCAAAATGATCGTGTAGTACAAGATAACACTGTTACAGTTATGGCAGCGTTTAAGTTGAAATATTTATTTATATGGCGCAAACTGATAAACGAGCAAGCGGCTCACCTTGATGGTAAGCGATCACCGCTGCCCATGGATATTTGTAGCATTACATAACTTGCAAATGCGTAGCTTTTAAGATGGGAATTTTTGTAAGAGGAGAGAGATGGAGTGAGAGGGAAGGAGGGGGAGAGAGGGGAAGGGCTTCAGGAGTCCAGGAAGAGGCAGGGAGGGAAGGGAGATAAGGAGGGCTGGCGATGGGCCACCGACCATCTCATTTACCGGACGAAACGTGGAAGCAAAAACACTTCCACTTCACGGCGATTTTCTGTGAGGTCATAATACTCATCCTGCTGTGTGGCTCTACCACCGTATAATGGAAAAAATAATCGTCTATAATTCGTACAAGTATTTGTCCTTGGTGGGAATCGAACCCACGATCTGTGCCGCCAGAGCTAATAGCTTAGCAACTGCACCAAACGGGTCATCGAATGATAGGAAACGTGTCTACATACATCATCTCCGGGGTCTTGTTACCTTGGAAGAGTTATTACTTAACATCAGGTAAACTACATTATTTTCCCATCTCTGTCTTCTTTTAAATTATAGTACAATTGTAGTGGCGTATTTTATTTATCTAAAATTTGAGAATGGCTGAAAGTACGTTAATGAATTTCATATAGATGCATGACTATATCTTTGACTTTAACACTGAAGTTATCTCGATCAGTTGAGCAGCTCTTGAGATTTTTACGTTGGTAGAGCCACGCAGCTGCTCCTGCTGCTGTTTTTGCTTCCGCATTTCGTCCGGTGAGTGAGATGGCCGGTGACCCATTCCCCTCCCCGCCCTCCTCTTCCTACATCTCTTACTCCCCCCCTTTCTCTGCCTCCCAAGTTAATGATAACTGGGAATTATAAAGATCATCTCACCTGTGTCTCTGTGAGTCTTAACGAGGACGAGAATTCGGCCCTCTCGGCGATGCTGAGGTACTGCTTGTCGCGAAACTTCTTCTCCAGGGCCAGCAGCTGCTGCGTGGTGAATGGAGTGCGCGGTTTCCTATTCGGCTTGTGCTTGCGCAGTTGGCATCGCACGACCGGCGGACCGCTGGGTGCGCCAGCTGGGGAAGATCAGATCATAAATCAGAAGGATGTCATTATTCGTAGAAGTGCCTTATGGAAACGTTTTTGAAATTGTTTTTTATAGGCAAGTTGGTAATTTTTTCGACGATGCACGTACACACAATAGCTTCTTATCTTGACTGACGTTGATGCTTTTAGCCTATGTGGCTCTATAAAGCTTCAACGGATTACCGAATTCGTGGAAATGCTAGTTTCCACGAATTGGATAGACCCCACGTCCTGCGGGGTCACGCAAGAGGACATGCCTGTTGTAGAGGACATGCGTGTTGTACACACAATAGCGCAGTGTTTTAAAATGAACGAATTCAAACTGCTTAGCTCTGTCTTAAGCACGTTGGTAAGAACAGTATCCAATGTATCCAATCAGTAATTGCGCTTGGAACACGCCCTTGAACGAAACATAGTAGTTGGCTAGCATGGTAGTAGAGTGAGGGGAATGGTGCAATAGTGGTACTATCCCAAATAGACTCTGTAAGTTCAAGTGTTTTATCGCTATAGAAATACTATTATAATTTTCTGCAAAGTTTTCCTGCTTTTAATTACTTGTTTGATATCAATACGATGTTTTGTAATACTAATCATCAGGACGATACGACTGTCAGCTAAATGAAATATGTATATCATATTATATGTATCAAGTTAGTTTGCTTGGGTATATTTAACGAAAGCAACGACAGATTTATTATTAGATGTTATTAAATAGGTTCTCTTGTTGAGGGAAGTATTACGATAAAGATAAGATACCCTCAAATTTATTCTTTTACAGGTTGCGTTCACAATTTCATATAGGTATGTATCATACAGAGCCCTTGATGTAACTTAGTTTTAATAACGACTACTGACTAATAAGACGTTTTCCAGTCTCCGGTAGATCATTACGAGTAGTAAGGGAGAGCTTTTCAAGAACTACTGAACTAGTTTAGATAAAAAGCAGAAGCTATTGTGAATTGATATAGCATTTATTGATATTCGTTGAGCCGTTTCTAAGTTTTGATGTAACAAATGTAGAAACACCATTTCGATTCATACAACTTTATTCTAGTATAGATAGACCCATTGCTGATGTTAATTTCAGGCGCAGCAGCAAAATTTGTATAGAATAAATGTAGGACTCGCTTGTTCCTAAGTTAGACGTTGCAGTTAATGAATTTTGAACGCAATTGTACCGGTTTCTGTACTCAAACTATTTCCAGCTAATGATTCGCTGCGGTTACAGCGAGAAATGCGATTAGCTTTACAACTCGCGTGCTGGGAGAGCGTTTTAACTAATTCAGCGCGTTTTAGTGGATTTGAGTGGTGAATATGTGTTATACCTGAACTTAACGAAACAGAATTTAGCTTTTTTTGATTAGAAAATAACCTTTTCTTTATTAATCAAATACAATCGCTACGTTAGTATGTATTGTTTGAATTAATGATAACTACTTTGTGCCTAAATATTCATCAAGAGACATTCGAAAATGTAATAGTGTACGGAAGACATGTAGAACTGTAAGCTTAAAAAAGAAACGGTGAATTTTGGGATACTTTATTAATTAAACATATTTAAGATTCAGGAGAGAAATCGCAAAATACTATATGGGTGTTATATATATGGAATTTATTCAAAGCCTTTGACTGTGTTGACCACAACGCTAACTCTAGAAAGTCACTGTATAAATAGTGCGCATGATCCTTTTTTTCTTTTATAATAATTAATGCCCAGAAAGTTGATATAAATAATGTGAAATCATTTGGATCTCCATTAAATATTGGTGTTCATATATATTAAAATCATTTTTCGTTATTGCCAGCGTCTTAGGCGGGCAGATTTAATATTCAGTTCTGTTGTGGGTAAATACGTCGTTTATTATAAGACGTTCCACTGGCTCGGTGCTATTTTTGTATAGGCGGGTAATGTAGGCGGGCAAACGAGTAAGTGGCTCACCTGATGGAAAATGATAACCGCTGCCCATGGACATTTGCAACGTCGAACATTTTGCAAATGTGTTGCCGGCCTTCAAGGAGGGAATTTTTGGAAGGGAAAGGCAGGGAAAGGGAGAGGATGGCAGAAAAGGGAAGAAGGGAGGTGAGTGTGCCACCGGCCACCTCACTCGCCGGACGAAACGCGGAAGCACGAACATTTCTACTTTACGCCGATTTTCTGTGAGTTCGTGGCACTTATCCGGTTTAAGCCGGCCCATTCAGCAGTAGCGGCTGCACGGCTCTACCACCGTCGTAGATCAGTGTGTAAAGTTTATATAACACTTGACTCGATATCTACACCAAAATATAATATACTCCTTTTAGTAATATTTCATTACTGATAATATAAACGCAAGTGTGGTTGTCAGTTTGTTCCACGCAGCAACAGCTCTGAAAATCGTATTTTCAATATATTTATTACTTTAGACAGAAAATAATATAGGGAGCCTTTCATTCTGGAATTCTAAATGTAGACGAGCATAGCGGGCATGATTCACTAAAGACATAAATGGAAAATCCGCACCGTTGTCATGGACAAAATATTCGTGCGATGAGCAGAGGTATTTGTCCTGTGTCTGGGTGTTAATTATCTAAATAAGTATGTATTTAAAAGTATTTAAGTATATATATCTGTTGTCTGGTTACCATAGTACAGGCTCTGCCTAGTTTGGTATCAGATGGCAATGTGTGAGATGTCCCATTATTATTATTATTATCTTGTCCTTTCTTGACTTTCGCTCTTAAAAGGAACTATTTTGGCTTTCGATTTCTAACAAATATTCGATCGGAAGTCTTTTGTATGTAAATCGTGGCAAAAGGCGCTTCAATACAGTACGAGTTCATTAGGAGTGCTTTGAAGAAAATTGTCAATTATCTCATTAGCATACACAGACCTCGGGTTACAATTACCATTAATTGAACCCGTGCCCTGAGTGTCATCAACCACGAATGCGGTGCGATCGCATTTGAATATTTAACGACGAATCATTGGCCTGTATAATGACGTTATGGTGGGCCATTGTCCGACGTCCGGCCGACGGGTAATATATTAATGGGCGATTGACACCGCTTTCGATTGAAACAACTATAGAAAATTAATACAAACACACAACGCGCGCGTAATCGGTGAATGCTACAAAAACTGCCAGCCGAAGTTTTTAAATAAATAAAGAACGCAGTTCACCAGATAGAAATATCTTTAATACAATTTTAATAAACTTTTTGCGCTATATATAATATTTATAACATTTTTTTTTTGAAAATAAGTGGTGAAACGAGCAAGCAAGGTGTGCCTGATGATAATTGACATGCTTATTTATGACAACACTGTGTTTCGAGCTCGCACATACTATTCTACTGTACATGAGTTCAACACTGATCTGACCACCCAGAGATGTGACGTGGTATAAGTCTATGACCTGTAAATTAACAACCAATAACAATAACGACAAAGGTCTTCGATACGAAATTGGAACCTTCAAGAAGAGGGCATACTCCCATCTTAAAGGCCGGCAACGCATTTGCAAGTTTCTTGATGTTGCTGACGTCCATGGGCGGCGGCACTCGCTTACCATCAGGTAAGCCGCTTGCTGGTTTGTCTCCTAATCAGAATAGAAAAAAGCGAAACTTAGTAATGCTTGCATATTAATGCTTGGCGGTAGAAATACTGGCAATGCTGTTATATCCCAAGGGGACTCTGCAGTAGAGTCCTATCACTATCATTGTATATTTCGAGACTATACCTTAAAGGAATGTTTAACGCCATTCAAGAACAACGATAAAAACAAAGATATTAGGCTATTAAGAGAAGTTACAATTCACTTTCGTCCTCGTTTTTATAAAAAAAGGGAATTGTCAAAATCCTTCTGTTATATAATAAGAAATAATTTAACAATTGTAATGTTAATGTTTCCGATTTCCGTCCAGGGGCAGAATGTTTCGATCATGAATATGTTAGTCTGACCTAAAGGTTTCACCTTATTATATTGCCCTCACATTATACAAAATGTTATAACACCCAAGATATAAATAGGCATTTCGTTGTTTAGTGTAATTTAGTGTCTTTTTACGTGTATATTATTATACGTATATTATACTCTAATTCGAAGGCGTATTTTTAAAGAAAAACAAATACGAATGATATATCATCAGGAGAAATGCTTTATTTTTTCTGATGATCATGTTCACAATGAATTGAAAAATCGCCTAATGGATGTATAGAAATTACGAGATATGTAGAGATATCTAAAAATTAAAATAAAATTCTTTTATTTTACACAAATTACAAATTTGCGCATATTCTTCTTACAAGTATCACTGGAAGCAAAGTGGTTTTGTCATATTAAAGTGATGCCACTATTCACAGTGTAATTTTGCCTGTTTTTTCTAAGCGTACGGTCTATTAACAAATTAATAGCTTCAGTCCAAATCCCGATCTGGTCAATATAAATTATCAATTTTAGTACTGATTTATTCTCTAAAGAAAAATACCGAAGAAATGTGCATGTCTTTTTTTATGGAGTAGGCGGGCAAACGAGCAAGCGGCTCACCTGATGGTAAGTGATGACCGCAGCCCATGCATATTTGCGATATTATAGAACCTGTGCTGAAGGCGAAGCCTTTAAGGTGGGAATTTTTGGAAGAGGGAGGCAGGAGAGTGAGAGAGAGGCAGGGGAGAGGCTGGAAGGAGGAAGAGGGAGGAATAAAGAGGGAGGAGAAGAGAGGGGTCAGGACGGGTTGGAAGGATGAAGAGGAGAGAGGGAGGGGGTTGTTACTGTGCATGGAGAGCATAAAGTGAGTTTAGTCAAACAGTGAATCTGCTTTGTGAGAAATATTCAGTGACTCTGTTGTTTTAAAAAGCGTTGTTAGCGTCGAGCCACGCTGCTGCTGAATGGGCCGGCTTGATCCGGATATATTAGTATATTCACAGAAAATCACTCTTAAGTGGAAGTGTTTCTGCATTTCGTCCAGTGAGTGTGGTGGCTGGTGGCCCATTCCTTCCTTTCGTTCCGTCCCCCCTCCCTCTCCTAAAAATAACCTTAAAGGCCGGCAACGTATTTGCAAATGATGTTCCGAATGTCCATAATATTGAATGGAATAACTCATGAAGTACAGGTAAGTTAGGTATTCCTGAAGAAGAGTAGGAGAAGAGTAAGAGAAGGGTGCACTTGAGTCTGTGCATAAACTTGTGCAGTATAATTTCCCCGTGTTTTTCTTTTACGATTTCTCAGGGGGACATGACTTTTCATGTTTATAGTTTATTGTTTTATTCTCTCCAACTTGTATTATTAGACTCAAGTCTGTTTTAATCAATAGCATTTGCATTGTATTAAGCAATCCAATATAGTATTAGCAAGAAGTAATTAATATAAGTAAACGTAATTATGAAAGTGCACTGCCCTAAAAAGTTTGCATTGATAGGATAAAAGTTTTATAAAATACACCTTATAAGTTTATTCAACTGTATAGAATTGTATCGCGTTTACTACATCACTTTGAATAGTGTCATGCGACATATATAACTGGAAAACGAATTTATTATCACGTTAACATATGGCGGATTGTAATTAATACTTCAATAAAAAAATAAAACATCGAACATTCTCACCCGTGGTACGCTGTCGACACAATACGCATACGCCGATAGTCAAATAAGGCAATGGCCGCCCCGCACAAATGCCTATCCTTTCGCATGCGAGTGATAAAATACAAGCCAATTTCAATGGGCCCCACCTGCCGACATATCAATGCGCGCTACCGTACGCTAATGAAGATATAATATCCATTTCTAAACGTATTCATTTTCCCGCCCGCGCCATCCCGTCGGCCATTTTGTGTTGCGATGACAGACCATAAAGGGTATGTAATGGTAGCCAATTACGCTGGCCGTTTCGGCTGCTTAATAGGATTTAGTTGTCAATGTCGTGATTTAATTGGATTATTGTAATCTCCCTCTTTGTCTCTATTAAATAAATTATGTCGTGTGCATTCAGTGTTTTGTACGACTTCGTAAGCTATGGTTGTAATTCAATTGATTGTAATTCAAAACAGTTATTTTCTGTTTCTAAATGACTAATATGTTGTAATGATAATAAGCTATGCACAGAGAGTTAAATTTTAAGACAAAAGAAAGGTAGGTGGCAAATCATTGTTGCATAATTTAACCATAGATTATTGTTGCCCGATTAATTGAATAAAGATGAAAGAAAATAATTGAACAAACAATTTTGGTTTTCAATGACGATATTATGGAATCATATATTTCTAAACACAAGTTCGTGTATATTCTTTATAGATTAATTTATTTAACAAGTTGTGTTTGTTAAGATGGATTTCAGGGCATGAAACAGATTACAGTAGCTGCATATAAAAAAAATGATCATGAAGATTCTATTTTTAGAAAAACTAAGACTTGTGCGAGTAAAATTGTCTTATATCTTCGATGATTTCCTTTTGAGTTATACATAACTTAAAAAAAAAAATATGATATTGCACGAAATTAATCTATTTACGGAGATTATTGCGTTTTATTTTAAATTCTTTACGTTTTAAACATTAAAACGTTAATGGTCACAGGATACATAATGTTATGCATCATCTTGAAAATCATTAACTTTATTACTTTTTGATCATACCTACGCTGAGGAAGCTTTCTTATCTTGTGACGGACAAACAAGATTAATAGATAATATTTCTTTGAAGTAACAACTATTAAATCAGCACTAGTTTCCAAAGTAACTAACCTATACCAATTTAGCGAAACGTAATGCATGCATACTACATAAAAAAAGTTGTTACACGTAAAAGAGTAATAAACAAAGTGGAAAACAATAAAAACGCTTCCCTTATTCGCTTCGATTTCGTCCATTTCTATCGAACGCTTACGCGTCTTCTAGATAAAGAAAACCCACGTGGCCATGTACACAGACGGCCATTGCACGGCAAACTCGATCTTACGCAAACGATGTAATGTCAGCTTTTTTGCGATTGGCCGCTTGAGTAATATTAATTAAAGTCTCATTGCACGTACACAGCTAAATGCGCCCATTAGCTAAATTATTTAACACAATTAAGCACATAATTGGACAATGGAGGAGTCGACGGTTCGCATTCCACCGACCTTGGTCTAGTGCGGCTGCAATTGTAAAGATAATGTCGGTAACGACTATTGACGTTTATGTAGACATATAAAAACTCATCGGACTTCATGATGAAAATTATTCGGTCGAACTGTGTGGTTTATTTTTTATCTATTTCTTCAGAGAGCTATCTTTTTTTTTAAATTTCACTAAAAAGTTTATATATACTAATAAATTTGTCTACTGCTTTTGTTTAGTTTAAAGCATAAATATTAGTAAAACAGATTGGTCGCGTGAGACGATTTAAAACGTGCTTATGTATATAAATTTTATCGCTTCAATTAACACGCAAACATAGAACTAATTGAAAGCGTAATCCATTAATCTCGTGTGATTCTAGTAGGTAAGGTTGACAAAAAGCGGGGAGAGTTGGCTGGTGACGCATGACCAGTAGTCCCTTACCGGAAAATGGCGGAGCTCGCGTTCTATTCTTTATTGCCTTATGGATATACAGCACGGACGGGACCGGGCCCGCGACTGATGTAAAAACCGCGCCACCGCATGCCTTTACCATTTACAAATCGTTTATTTCGAAAGCGTTGTAAAACGTTCTCGAATTAGTTTTAATTGCAGCATTTACTTCACTTTAATTAAAAATCTTAGTTTTTTTCCTTTCAATATATAAGGTGTAAACAAGCAACGTTTCAATTCTTACATTTTGTCAATTTTAAATTACATATCTTTTTTAAGCATGACAACTCATTTTTATAACTCTAATTTATTTTGCGGAATGACTGGAGCCGTTTCGATAAGAATAAAACAGAAAGATTAACTAGACAAATAGATGACTTATGATACCCGAACTATCGATTTTTTAAAACAATAAATAAAATAACTATAAGAATAATATTCTGAAAGCAAAGTTTTTTTCAAAATTAATGATGACGTAACAACTTACTTTTCGTAATCGAATTAAACTGTTGTTTCTGTTGCCATAGAAACGCAATTATATATAGAACTAGCTTACGCCCGCAGCTTCGCCTGCGTGGTACCGGGATAAGGATAGGATGTTTCTCACCGTTTAACTAGGACTAACCTTGGACTTTCACGAATATTTCAAGACCAAAAACATTCAAATCAGTCCAGCCATTCTCCAGAGTTTTAGCGAGACTAACGAACAGCAATTGATTTTTATATATGTAGAAGATAAATTTGGAAAGTGAATATATACGATCTCACATACTTAAAAGCAAATTTTGAATGGATTCTGTGATTTTTATTTTGAAATACCAAATTTATATTGTATTTATAAATTACTGGTAGTTTCGGTATTAAAAAGCAATAGTAATTAGTATGCTACACGTTCCTAAGCATCCGTATAGTGTATCATATAGGCGTAATATTTTTTGAAGTAAATAGAACCTTGATAATACTTCGATATTTTACAGGGGCGTAATAACTTACGTAGACACTTCTTCCTTTCATGTGCTGGTCGCACAATGGGCAATGATTAGTTTCCTTTTTTTTAAACATACGTGTATTCCGGTTGTTACCATGTTGGAAGTTACTGGCTTTTGTAAAGACACCGATACGGCAACAGATTGAAAAAAATTGCTCATTCACGCTTTACTAATTAGCCCTCGAGCTTCTCAAAGCAAAATACAAGCACTCCGTTTACGTAGTAGTTCAAAAAACAATGGAATCGGTTTACGTAGCCTTTCTGCGCAAAAGGGGAAATATGTATGTGAAAAAGAAAATGTTTCTTGGATGGAAAGTACTCATCACATATCTTCTTTTCCGTAATAAATCTACATATGTATGTGGAAGTTCGTAGAAACGAAATTCTCACAATATCTCGACGTTGTTTTAGTCCTGATTCTAGTTTCTTTTTATTTATTTAGCGTGTTATCGGCTACCAGTTTATCAATCAAAATGAATTAAATCATTCGATAAATAAACGAAGTGAAAATAAAACATATAAAAAATTGGACAATAGCGATGAAACAAAGCAGTATGTTACATTTGTGTTCAACATTAAAAAAATCCTAAGTTGGTTTCCGATAATTTTTTCATCCGGCAACCCTTATGTAATAGAGCGCATCTCGAATGCATTAATTTGAATTGTTATTAGCGCATTCGGATTATTATTTCTTTTACAATTAAGTTTATTAAAGTAACAGTTGATTACTTATAAGTGAACAATTGAAACAAAGATAATAACACCTAATTCAAATTCTAATGATACAATTAATTAATTCAGATTAAGGATTTACGACATTAACATACAAGTATAAGG
>DWHQ01000617.1:0-13156 GCA_018247955.1 Eurytides marcellus marcellus | reverse complement strand
GTATTGTACCACTGCACTAGCATTTTTTCTATTGTGTTCTGGTTTAAAGAGAAATATTGTCAGTGTAATTACTAGTATACTACTGTTGTATCATGAATCTCTGAATGACAATTATAGTATAAAGTCAAGAGGGTTTAAGCATTTGGAGTTTAAAACAATATACCTCTCTGATTTTATGAACAAGAATATATAATAGAAAAAATAATAGAAAAAAAGCCAAAAAAGAGTTCCAGTTATATATGTGTCCTGTCCACCACTTTAGAATGTAGTATGATTGTGGATACTCAAATTTTTAATCATGTTATAAAAAATACACTTACCCTTTTCTTGAGCCACAGCATTGCTGTCAGTGACAAATTTCTTTATAAGACCCAGATATTTACTCCACTCTGGAGATTTTTCATCATCAATTGTATTGAAAAGTTTAATTGCCTCTTCATAGCCTGCAACTCTGGCTTTCCACAATTTATGGACACATTTCTCTTCTGTTGGTAATTTTTTATATTCATTTGCATCCTCCATTGTGAGGGTTCAGTCTTCACTTCTGCTTAAAAGGAAATATCTTTTGATCATAAACTCAATATTTTTCAGTACTAATAATAAGCAGAATGTTTTATGGCATAGAATAATTTACAACTGTCTAAATTTATACAATAAATACTGTATTGTAACATAATCCTGATGCATTTTAAACAAATATGAGAACAATGTATAACACAATATTCATAATGTGAGGTCAGCACAGGTCAAAATTGTGGTGAAAATATTTTTTTAAAAGTTACTCAAGAACAGCCATAAAAGGCAATGTATCAATCAGGATGTAGGTTAGCAACTAACTTCCGTATCTTTTTGTATAAAAGGAATCTTGATAACCCTGAGTGCAATTTCTGCAGTGCACATATACAGTATGCAATTGACCTTTATAAATTTCTTCAGCAAGGTCACATAAGAAGTTCTTATTGAAAACATATGTTGTTGCCAAACAAAAATTAAACATACGTAATAAAAAAATTGGAGATTATTTAAAATATTAAGTAAAAATTCTGTCTTATAAATTATAAGACTTGAAAACATGTTATCTATTTTTTTAATATATATATTTAAATGGTGATTTAAGAAACTTCACGAGTATTTCTAAAAGAAATCTAGAAGACGTTAATTATCGAAACAATGATGATTCAACGTTGCCTTCCTTTCATCTTACTAATGGCTACCATCACACCAATATACAATAACAAATTTAATAACGAGTTCGTTCAGTTATAGCCATTACCATTATAAGATGAATGTGAAACTGGAGCGTGTATATACATCAAACGAAGATCCGACAACGGTTACTTTCTAGCTGCAATACAAACAAAAATGTTTCAAATGTCGTTTAACTTACTGTTTTTAAGCCGTCCTTCTTCTTGTCAATAATTAAAACTACGGAAAATAAATTTAAAGCACATAAAACAAGAACTGCTCACATCATCTAACGGCAAGAAATAATATTTTAACCGACAAAAGGAATTCTATACCACCGTCGTTTTTTTTTGAGTTTGCAAAATGATAGAAAATGGACGTAATACGATTAATGTTACTAGACTTAAAAATAGAAATATGTATTTACAAAATCTGAATTGAATTCTATGACACAATATTAGAATTATTACAAATAATTGAAGAAGAAATCAGAATATGTGTAATATAAATCTTTGGAATGATCTTCTCCGTAATTAACTAAAATAAATGTAGGTTATTAATTTATTTGATTTAGTTGAAAAATCCAACTGGTGCTTATTTAAGCAAGATAAAGCCCACAAATTAAAGTTTTATACCTAAATAAAACTAAGTAATTATATTAACATCATTAAAATATGTATTTTTATTATAGCAACTTTTTTAAACGTCAAATATTCATTCGATTTCAATCACTCTTCGCCGGTTTGTTTTGTTTAAAAATTTCATTCCACAGGTCTTCAGTTCACAGCAATGATATTCTCATTCACTCGAACTTTTCTATATGGTGTTGAGATAGATAGCGAGTGAGACGCGTGTCGCGTTGTCGTCGCGATCGCTGTGCGTTCGCTAGTCTTGCAGCCAACAACTGTTATAAATACAATACTTACATACATTTTTGTTTTACGTGTGCATGAATGTCCACTTTTATTAAATTTCAATATACCTTATAGTGAAATGTACATAAAGTAGACAATACAAACAAACGAGTGTTGTGTTTTCGTTCGGTGTTGGGGCGAGAAGATTGCGTATCTATTAAACCGAGAAGAGAGATTTTAACAGCTGTTCGTGCATAGTATGCTTCATATTGTAAGTCAAGTTTCGTACTCCTCGATAACTACTTTTAAAAAATAATCTTAGGTTATATGATATGACTTCCATATATATAACAAAAACTATTTAAAGACCGCTCCTGTTTATTTAACTCTGCGATAAGCGGATAGATGTAAGGTATAAACAGTTACTTCAAATTTCATATTTCAAAAAAATTGTACCAATTTTTGTTAAATAATATGAATGTATCTTTAATACAAACGTACAGATCCTTAGTTACCTAAAATATAGATACTGGTCACTCAAAACAAAACGTTTCTGGAAATGGCTTTACACATAACATTTCTTTAAATCAATCATCGTCACAAGTGTATTCTTAAATGAGAACTTTAAAGACAATAACGGCTATTTAAGTATACAAATTACAAAAACTTAATGCAAAACATAAATTGTTGTATTTATTAATTTCTCTTTGTTACTTAAATGGTAAAAAAACTAGAACTTTATACAAGATACTTTGAAACCGTTTGCAAAAGATTATTGTCTATTTAATTATTGTACATATTTATTTTAAATTGGGTCTCACGGTACTTCTATACCAGAGATTACCAATTTTTTTTTCTCCTAGACCACTTTCAAAATTTTACTGGTTTCGGTGAACCCTTTGCTGTGACATTTCTACCTGCTGCTATATTCCCAAAACTCGTCAAAACATGTGAAGACTAGATCACATTACACTCCCGCCGAGTCCCCCGTGGACCCTAGGAGGTCTATACGGACCACTTTGGGGATCACTGGTCTTTACAAATTAAAATACTTGTACATAGTTCAACATTGTTTTTTACCATGAGGGCGGTTGAAATGTTAGCGCGTGAAGTAGGAAATGAAATGCAGTAAAAATTTTAATGGCACTCGAGATTGTTTAAAGTCTGTGTACATTGAGCTGTTAAGGCTTGTTTGTACTAGTGACGCTTTATCGCAACCGTGTCTTGTGTGTGGATCCGTTTTAATATTCCGTAGTAAAGAACAGTTTCTTACTTACGTAGGGTTATATGAGTAAAAGTCGTTAATTCCATACTACAACAAACCGTTCTTCTTACCTTTTCAATACTAGTCGCCTTCAGTTCATCGATAGAACCGGCAACATAGTATTATACATTCTTATTTTAAATTGGAATGGGTATTTGTCATTCATTCAAGCAACTATTATACAACAATTGCATAACTATAGTACTGGAGTATAGTATACCTTTATGTTTTATAGTATAGAAGTATACCTTTTATCCCGGGAAAACGTTTCGGTAAAAAATTATCCGAAATCAAAATCTACACGAGCGAAGCCTTGTAATTATTTTTTTTTTTACATTTCTACAGTAAAAATAAAATAAAACCATTTTACATTTCTTTAGCAACAGTCCAAAATAAGGAAAAATATTAAAACATTGGTCTCCAAATTTTAATTTTCCCAAAAACCAGTTAAATTACACGAATTTAATTAAGAAATTTTTTGGTGTAATATACGTAACATTTAAAAATTAGCATTTAGCCTTATTTTACGGATATTTTTTTTAACCAATATCAAAACATTAAAAAAATCACTGCTTATTTTAAGTGACTTTTTTATAGCTTTGTATTCTTAACATAGTCTTCAAAAAAAAAATACTGAACGAAGTTAATTGAGTAACGAAACATAATTGTGTCTAATAAACTGTTTGTTTTGTTTTCCGGTTATATCATCGGAAGGTATTCCTTTAATGTTGTTTTCGTAATTACGTGGATTTTTTTTATTGCGGTATCGGTGAATCAATTTAGTTTTCGCCTTCAGAACGATCTATTGAGTAGTTATCTAGCTACGGACGATTAGCAAACGGCTAAAACCCATTAAAACTTTTTTTTAATTTACTTCATCTTATTTATACGGAACAAAACCCATAAGAACGTTGTTTGAAATTATATCGAATAATTTTAGCGTTTTGTTTTTAATGTCGTCTGTATAACAGTCAGTTAGGATCACATTTTAACAGTTTCTAGATAATTTTTTTGACTGGATAAACGGTAATATGCTTACGTAAATGTCACCTAAAATATTCATATAATCAGTTTTAATCCAATGAAAACTCACTATGTAACAGAAACTATTTTACAAAATATTGCGTCGCGAATTATAAAACAATATTTTTTTAAATATTTGTAAAATTAACCGTCTTATTAATAAAAAGTTATCGCACACCTAAAGGCTCGCTATTGACGTAATTTCTCATGGTTATGTTAGCATAATTTACTAATATTATTGGGTAAAATAAAAATTGTCTAGAATAAAATATTTTTAAACAGTAAAAATGTCTATGGTCATCCATATTCAGTGTGTACAGACAAATGTTGGGCAGTTTGGCATTTTAATTAATGAACGGTTTAAACCTGTGATAAGCGTGTTTTTATGAATAAGTTCAAATTTAAGCGATTAATGAAAGTTTAACGATGAATTTATCAATAGTGACATGGTTTAAAGGCGCGTTAATTGCTTTGAGCCCAAAAATATGATCATTGTACGCAAAAAAAAAATGGAATAAATTGAAATTCACACAATTATTGTGCAAGTTTTATATTCATAATAATTTGCTTGCATGTGACTTCAGCAACGTTTCCTTATCGGTATTCGTCATGGACTAATTCTAAATATATAAAAAATGTTTATATCAACATTGTATTTATTACGTGTAATTTTAATGAGTCCATTATCGCAGCTTAACGACTAACAGTATATTTTACTGCAAAATTTAAGTTTTTTATACTAGGGCCATAATTTTTATATTTACCCTAAAACTAAATCGATATTTTTAATCGGTTATCTTTCATTCTATAAATATTTATCTAGAAAGTAGACATTGGTCTTCACAAATACTGCAATCGTAGCTTTAGGTAGCGTATATCGATATTTGCAAAGCAATTTATGAAAAGTGTATGGTGATAGAATACTTTTTATTTTGTTAATATATTTTCAAATACGATTTGTCTTTCTTTTATGCCGATGTGATCAGGCATTTACCATCCGCTATATATAGATAATCGTTGGCCTGTATTCAACAAAAAACAATAGATCGAATTAGTGCATTTACCACATAAGACTGCGTAACTGAATAGTAACTAACATTAGAACCTCTAACCGACATTTTGACCGGTTGTATTTTTTTAAATTACTGTATTCAATTGTATTATTAATTATTTTTCAAACAAATAATTTCGACCGTTGTCGACCTGGTAGAAATAGGTTTGTAACAACTGTCGGTACTTATGTTTATAGTACTGGCCAGTTTTTAATTGACAAAAAGAAATAAAAGAAAAAAGAATGTGTCCCCGTAGAAAGCGTTCACTTAGATCTCTATCGTTCGTGAGGGCAACAGTCGCCGCTGCCCTTTAAGGGAAACGTCACCGAGTATGTTTGTAAGGCGAGCCCTTGAACTCGGGAAGTTCATCCGTTCGCGATAAATCGGCGACGATTGCTAAATAAGTTTAGTGTTCGAGTCCGTTCGTTGAATTTATACATGTCGTAGGAAAGCACTGGCTGGATGCCCGAGATAGTATAAGCAATTAAGAAAAAAAATCGCACGCACCGGACGAATGCAAACATCGAAATGCAATATTAAAAAAAAAATAGAATATGGATAGAGATGTAATTAAGCATCGTTCTAAAAGATATTTCTTTATTCAAGTAACTTAGTTTGTCTGCTTTTTCCATCTGACATTTGTTCAATTAAGAAATTTAGTCGATTTATGTTAGAGCGGTGACAGTGCAACTTATAAATAGGATAGTTCCGTTAGGTTATCTTTTCTTATTTTTGTTTTCAAATAAAACTTGTTTTAAAACTTTTACGTTTACAAAAAAAACTAATGTTCGGTGGATAAAAATAAAGAATAATTCGTTTCAAAGATTCGGTAGATTTAATTTGAAACAAAAAGATAATATTCAATGTATGCACCATATAAATGTCACATTAGAATATTCATTTTTCGTTAATCTCTGAAATTTTAATTAGTTTCGAAAAATTTCAGTGCTATAATTAGCTATGATACTTGCTTCCTTTAGTGAACATTTTTAATAAACATATATAGTACGTAAAATGTAATCCACTTTTATATTAGTTATATAATTAGTTTATATTGGTTTCCATAACTTGTGTGTTGATGGTAAGAAACACCCCTGCCTACAAAAATACAATGTCACAAGGTTAAACTTCACAAACTGAAAATTACTTGTTTAAAACTAATGTTTTAGATTGCAAGTTCCGACTTATAATTTATGTTAGGTATATAGGTATCAAACCAGTTTTAAGTTTTGAAGTGATAACTTTTTATGGGAGGGTTAACCGCTTCGTAGGGCTTCAGTTGACAGTTTGACAGGTTGATAGTAAGAATATAACTTTTTAAAAATTATTTTGAAAGTTATTGTAGAAAATAAAATTGTTAAACAATTTCGATATTATATAGTTCAACTTAGATCAGTTTAAGTTATCACTTCTGACGGGCGTCCCGCGACGCACACTATGCGTTGTTGTTTGGCTCCATCTTAATTGGATTATACTCAGTGAAGAAGATTATAAATGAGTAATTTCGCACTATATCTTAATTGTATTGTTGAGTTACTGCGTTATTGCTGATACGGTGTCAACATTCAAAAACATAAAGCGGAAAATAGTTCTCGAGTCTTGAGTCAACAGCCACATTGTCGGCGGTCGCGGATCCATCTCTTGAGGTCACGACATCTTTAATGTCACGGCAGTTCATTCGATAGGAATGGCGAAGATAATTCGCGTGTCCGTGCTTCGGAAATACGTGTGTCGCGTCACGTAGCCCGCGGATGTGTGGCTCGTTCGGACCACCGCCTCGTTCTGATGGCGACCGTCGCCATCTTGGGATCGCCATATTTGCTCTGACCGTCGCCTTACGATGTGAATCATGGCGCGGATCACTGGACTCTTTATGCTATAACTGTTTTGTGGCGTGTACAGTCGTAAAAATGTCTAATTGAACTTTCCTTTTAATCAAACTATATAATTTTTTTTTTTTTAACAAAGAGACAAAAGCATATTTCAAATTGACCTAGACTATTTCCAGGTCAATTTGAAATATAATCATATGTCAATTTGAATATTAATTTAGTCTGAATATATACTTTTGTTCATTAATTTTTAGGAGTTTATTAGTGTAGTATTTTCGGAAGTTTCAAAGTCCGATTACAATAAAATTTCTGTGCGATTACTTTGTGGTATGTATATACAAAAATGAGTGTGTACGAAATAAATTTATACGAATTGAGAACGACAAGAGGTATTTGAGGTCGGTTTTAAACTTATGTTATATGTTTGAACCCAGGGCGCACAATAATAGTAGGCTCGCATATAACACCATCTGCGTTTGATGTATTTGTTTTATAAAATAGGAAGCAAACGAGCAAGCGACTGAATTAATATTTAGTCACTTTTCAGCCTTCACCTTCACCAAAAAATTGTCAATCGTGGTCCAGTGTCACACAAACTGATGTGTCTCTTGAGCCCTGTTTTCCACCACGATAGAAACCTGATAACATTCCCATGAGGTGGTGCCAGTTTAAAATTTTATTCTGTTTTCAGTTTCTTTTATGTGTTTAACGTTCATTTTATTGTAGTTAGTTTTGAACATAAGTTCTCATCTTTTATAGAGTCCCCTTTACAAGAAAAATAATTCCAACGTCTCCTTGTAATAATAATTAATACCAATTTTATATATCCGTCTATTATTTATTAATAATAACAAATTTAAAATTAATTTGTTGTTTTAAATCTCTGTAATCGCCTCCACGAAAACGAAAAGCTCCAGCGCCCTAGGGAGTGGTACCGCCCCGTTGGGAACCTATGGTTTAGGATCTAAAGTCGATGGGTACACCGCTTTGTCGGACGATGGGGATACAACCTTAGCCATACTTTCAAATTCGCGTGGCTATTATATTGGCTACATGAAAACTATGACACTAATATGTAAAAATCTTTTTTTAACCACTTAACAATCAGACCTTTTGTTTTAATTTTTATTTGACTATATTTATAAATACAATTAATAATTTACAATAAATTTACTCGATAAGAAGTTTTAGTATGATACAGTTAAAACGGAACTTGCCCGAACGACACTCGGGCTCGTCAGTGTACGGGAAAATGATTGACAGTTTTGCCCGAGTATAGCTCTAAAACTTTCAAGCCTTGCACCTGATGGTAAGCGACATACTTGTCCATAGCGAACTGTGTTGTTATTTTTATTAGTAGCGGTGAATTCAAACCTGCTTGGCCCTGCGCTGTGCTTGTCAACCATGAGATGTAAGATTTTATCTTTTACAAGTTGTAATCGTTGTGAGGTGTGCTGTTGTGACCAAGATGTGATGGTATCTTTATGTGCAGTAGTTGTCGTTTTAAAATTATGTTGTAGCAGATATGGATACGGATGAAAAATTAGTTTCAGCGCTTCTTTTCATATTTGTAAACGCAAGTTTCTAGCGGAAATATTATTAGGGACGCCATTAAAAGTTAAAATGTGTTTTGTATTATTTTTTGTGTAATTTCGTATCCTTAGTATTTTTGTGGAGACCATTGAGTGGAAGCAATAAATTCCAAAATGTATTAACTGAAAAGAAAAAAACAATAAAGCGTGAACTCTTGCGTTTGAAATATCCTTCTGATTACAATCGAAAGAACACGACTGTTCTAGACCTTATCCGTCGGCCTTCTGCATTCTAATAATAGAAAGAACCCCACCAATGCTAGCCTGCGCAAAAGATTTGATATAAGCCAAACCAATTAGGGCTCTTACCGATTTCTGCGTTTCCATTACGTCTAGCTAATTAGATTTAGCGCTCCGCGACATGTGACGGCAGCACTGCAAGTGATTCCGCGTGATGCTGATTCGATTAACCGCCGCCTGCCGCCCACGATCCGCACACGCTATGATGCCCTGGTAAACGCTGACGAGCACTAACGACCCTATGACCTAGTGGAATAGTATCGATGAACCCCAAACTATTCCTTGAGATTTTTTTTTTATATACTACATAAAGTCCATATCAACACCGAACCGCCTAGGCACTGTGCTGCGCTCATTCAGAGATTTAAGGTGGTATCTCTGTCCAGTAATTACGCTACTAACATTGCTCTCCAAACCGTAAGACAGTAGTGCTTACACATAACCGTTTGGCGTTAGAATTACTGGCAATTCAGTACCACACCCAAGGCGGATTCGGCAAGACAGTCCTACCACTTAAGAATTTAATTATTTATTTTTATTAATATAAGACATCTAATGATGTTACGGCGTAATACGACGCGAATAAATATTCCGTATCTTCCTAAAAACCCTATACTGCCTAAATCTATCTTAGATTACTTTACATATGCGTGAATCCGCGCCATAGTTATTCGATTATAATCCACTTACCGTCCGCGATCTGCGCACATTATAACGCCCCGATAGACCTATAGTCTCTATGATTTATTGAAATAAACTTCGATTTTTCTTGGGTACTTTAAAATAAATCTATGAATGTTCTAAATATGTCCTAAAAGACTTGATGAAGCACAATACGTATAACTGTAGATTCGGGTACCAAGAACATTCAACACGAGAGAGTTGCGAAACACATCGGAAGAAACATACAAAATATGTCTAAGAAACATATTTGACATAAAATTTGTGCCAAAATCGTGCACAACAGTGCTAACGCGTTTTTGTATACTATCACTAAACTGAGATTTAAACATGTTTTTTATGTGAATGCTTCATCAGTAGAAAACCCACGGTAAGTCTATTTGTTGTTTGGCATTTAGGTTAAAAGGTCGACAGAAGTGTCGGCTCGGCTTATGATACCCGGCTGGTACATTTTAAGCCAATAAGTGCGCCGCTTACCTCTTGTCTGGTTCAACGTGACATTTTTTAAAATATTATGCAGTCAATTTTAATGGCACAGAGGTTAAGTATAAAATTCAACGGGGAAATGCAGCGTTCTTGGTACTATGCCCCGCGGAGTGGGTTTAAGTGGAAATTTTAGTTTAAAACCCTTTATTTCATTCATACCTAAAAGGGAGAGACCATAATGTTTCCTTTCTATAGAAATGTTTGGACCTACAACGCAAATTGACTTAAAATAATTATTTCTAAGACACTTAATGAGACTAGTTCTTAGTAATCAATTTGAACGTTTAGAATCCATAAAAATTAGAAGTGTTTACTTCTACATTTCTCCAAAACGGTTTATAGTTTATCATAAAACTAATTTCTGCCTTTGCATCTGTACGGAATTTCAAATTTAACTCTATACAAGATAATATCCACAATTATTTTAGAGTTTTTAATGCGCATTGTTCATATAATAATTATGTACGGATGCTTTTCAAATATTATTAAAACTTAAAGTAGGGTATACGTAATTAATTCTCACATATTTCTTTATTCTCATTTCCAATACTCTCCAGAAAAGCATAGCTGATATTAACTAGTACAGATCGAAGCTCGCCAAATTAAATACGTTTACCGCGTAAGTTTAACAGATCTCGCGTCTAACCAAATGAAATAGAGGTAGTTACAAAATAGCTAACGGCATGCGGTTACCGTCTGCAAGTCGAAGACAGCCACTAGTTTATTTACGTTACGCATCCGATGCATCGGTAATTTGGGTTACGTGTGCGTTTTATATTGAACCCATTTGTAAGGACATAAATAACCTATAATGTAAGTCATCGATTCCGGCATTGCTTGAATGGATGCATGGTTGGCATTTTTCTCATTTCTATCGTCCTTATATATTTTTCTTTTGTATCTTTTATTATTAACCATTAAATCATTATGAAATAAAATGAATTAACGGATCTTTATGCGTTTTTATTTGGTTTTGTATTTCCGATGTTTCGTGGTTCACAATGAAGATAGTCGGAATAGACTGCTGAGCCCAGCCCAATAATAAGTTAGTCTATAATGCCATAACAAGTTGCAGATTTTTTTAAAAGAAGCCTTATAAAAATATGTCGTTTGGTAAATTTGTTCTCAACCACTTGTGAAGTCGTTTCGGCTCGTCATCCTTTTGTACGAAGTATTCACGACCTATTTAGTGATATTCCACGAATCGATAACCATTTATATGCAATCAGATAACCTCGCGTATATATTAAGTAAATATATTTATCTGTACCAGATTTTGGCATACTGAGTCCGGGCTCCACTCTGACAGTTTTTAAGAAATATGTGTTTTTATTGAAGTGATAACTTTTAATGGGAGGGTAAACCGCTTCGTAACGTAACGCGTAACGCTACTAGCTTCAGTTGACAGTTTCTTACACAGCTTATAACCTAAAACTCGCCGCTTTTGACATTTATTGTAGAAAATAAAATTATTAAGGTGGTAGGTAGTATGGTCACATAAAAATACAAAATGAGCGAGAACTGTCGCTGCCGGTAATATATTGAGAGCATAAAATGTACGGCGCTAGTCGATAAGCAGAATCGTTGTGTTGGGTCCACCATTTTATCTCCGTTGGGTCAACGCTTTGCAGCGGTTAATGACATCAAACTTCTAAATTTAAAGTAGCCGACATATTTTTTATTTTTGTATTAGTGCAATCCTTTCAGGGCTTGCCCGAATGTTCCATTCCATATACTTATTGCTTCCGTTTAGTATTTATTTAACGGCTCTTCTCGATGTCTAAGTCAACTTCACGAGAAATTTAATTATCACATTTTATACAATAATATTAATATTAAAAGCCCTTTTGTGCCCTTTGAACATATATATCGATATATATTGTGAAAGTATACAACAAATGTGCCAAAACTTATTATTTTCCGATGCTCTTGTGCTTGCTTTTTGTGAGAAAGCAACAAACCAACGAATATCGTTTCGTATCTATCTATAATAGCTATACACACTATAATATATGTTATAAAATTATATTGTTTAGTTAATATGAAAGCTTGCAATGACAACACATATTAATACAATTTAGATTTTATGCTGATTTTTTAACTTAAAGTTTATTTCAGTTTTAATCTCAATTGGTTCAAAAATTTTGTATTTATTTACAGAAATAAGCAAAATATAGAATTATATGTCAGCTAGATCTATATTCAAATGGTAGAGTTGGAATGAATGTCTATATAATATAAAACTTATATTGATGCACTTTTTTTTAAACTTTGAATCTGACACATGTTTTGATTTGTTCGTTGTTAGTTCTTGAGATATACATACACAAAAGCCTTAATGTCAGGCAAAAGTTAGCACAGATAACTAAAAAGTTTCTGATAGACAATTTTTTTGTTAATTAAGATTTAAAAGTTTATCGGTTGTTGATCATGTCAGTGGTAAATAAGTAAATAGTACTATGATTAAGCGCGCTATATAACCACAATGACCGTCGCTTTTTAATCTGTGCCCATTCAAATTATCATCGCAACGATTTATTGACGAATTTCAACTGTGTCTGTATACAGAGGACAAGGCTTGTTTCTTCGAAATAAACGAATCAATCGAGTGTCGCTAATGCCTGAGGTGGACGGTAGTCTTTTAAAAGGAGCTAGGACATGCAAAATCCCTGGGAATGCACCATTGCCTGTTACTCGAACTGCGTGATAATGTACTCTCTAAAGTGCAATGTTTCTACCGATTATTACTGAGCCTAGACCATGGAGGCACAGACCGCGGCCCGCCTGTCGAATACTGGTGTCCCGCCGACAGCAAAAATAATACTCTCGTATATTCGAAAAATATTGAATTCTATTCCTTTAATTACCTGTCTACCCTTTATTGTCTTTAATTACCTATACTTCTGGCGGCCGGCCCGCCATCAGTTCATGATTTGCCCGAGTGGCC
>DWHQ01000616.1:0-13163 GCA_018247955.1 Eurytides marcellus marcellus | reverse complement strand
TGTAACAGTGTAGTTTTTAGTTCTTTATTCATAAAAGGATTATATATCTCAGAAATTATTCTTTTATTATATATTAGGATATATCCTAATATATAATAAAAGAATAATTCGTCCTTTTGAAGAAACAAAGTGATAGTTACTCTTACATAAATGCGCAAGTTAAACTGTAGTGTTTTTGGTAAAAAAATCGTCTCCTGCACAAGGGACCTGTATCACAAAGGAACGACTATTTATGAACCTGGAACTGTGTGTGCAGTAACAGTTGGCAACCAAAAACAATTGCCATGATTCGGCCACGGCGGCCAATTCGCAAGCGATCCGCCAACTGCGTGGGAAATGTTGTAGCACACAAGCGTTAGTTCAGACACTGGCGCACTCATTCTATCTTTACTCTCACGTCCCGTTGCGATGGATATTCGTCACGACCGGTAAGAGATCAGGCGGAGTGGCAACACTCCTTCAAGCCACCGCTAGATGGCATCGGCAATTAGAATTATATGATGAAACTGTTTCTATTAAATGAACATGACATTCAACTCATAAATTTTGTGTAGTAACAGCTCGATAGATATTTCTCAACGAGCCGGATTAGGCAAGTCACCGTCTGTCGTCATACTTAATGCCAATTAAAAGATTTGGAATTGTGAATCTTTGTTTGCGTCTGACTAATGCGGTCCGCCACGACAAGCCTTCACTGTGTTCTGTTGAATGTACGCTTTCCATTAACATACTTTCGTCAATTGTTTTTATGGCCTGCCAAATTCGACAAATTGTTTAGATTAATTGTTTGATTAACGTTTTATTGTGTTTACCTTTCATCTAGAGAATTTATAGTCGACGTTTCCGTACATTGTCTATCCTTACATTTAGGTTTTCACAACATTATAAAATTTTTACTTGATAATAAATATATATGATACTTTTTTGTTGTTACGAAATTAAGTTCTTTGTAGTTTTGCTTTTCTTTGTGAAAGTGAAAATATAAAAAATATCCAATTTATATTATCAAAGAACAACTAGCTGTTATTTATTCACCACACTTAGACTGTTCGCAGTCGTTTAAAGTCGTTATTGACCACGAAGTGGTATAAGTCAAAGTGACAGGAATGTTCGTCAAAGCTTTATGTATGCGGCGCTAATTAATTTAAAGGAACACAATGGAGGTGAAATACAATATCGTCGACACGAGCACCTGGCAACAGAGGTCACATCTTTGCCTTTGCGATGTATACTATCCTAGATCGCTGTCGCCCTAGTACTTATTTACGTTAGAAGAGAAATATTAAAGAGTTCGCTGATTCGACTATTATAGTCAAACTCTAAACTAAACTCAGAGAGAGCGTTTTTGTAATATTAATTATCAATATACCGTTAAAATTTATCAATGTAAAAGAAATTTATTATAGCGGCTAAAATAAAGCTGAAGACGATAAAAAGGGTCTTCGGAGTTTTATTTTAAATAAATATATTTTCATACCGATCGAAAGCGGCACAAACGGACAAAACCTCTTTCGCTTTTATAATAGCAGTAGGAAATTTGTGATAATCACAACAATATTTACTAAGTTCATTTTCATATGAAAATGAACTTTTTTGAACTTATATTAATGTTTTTAGCATAACGTAGAGATTATCTAAAAGAGAATTTCTGAAAAATGTTGTGCAATTTTACACATTCACTTGCACAAATTTTTGTAGGAGATTAAGAGACGAGACCATTCTTACAGTATATATATATATATACTGCCTATATAAGCAGAGCTAAATAAGTTCTGTATGTAATGTAATAATTCTGTTGTACAACACAGTGCCATACAGAACTAATTTAGCTGAGCTCTGCTTTGCGCTCGTCACCTTGAGACTTAAGATTTATACCCGGAACACAGTTATGCTCACACATTAATGCAGCGGTAGATACCTTGCAATACAGTGGCGGTACCACTTTAGGCGGATTCTGCAAATGAAATCTACCAATAACTATCAGAAAGATATTAATGCTTATGAAGAAAATGGTACCGCGCATTTTTTTGTCAAAATGAAGTCATTATATCGCGAGGAACTTTTCCCCGCATCATTCACAGCATTAGGCAAACATTACTCGACGCTCCGAACTTTTCAAATTACCCGTTTCATTAATTTGACTCCACGGACGTTCTTCTTCAGATTTTCCCACGATGCGACTCGACTTGAAAGGGGGGGACATTAGCGAAATATTCGTGGTTCCGTCGAGCTCGCCGCTGTTTGTGGCGGTGATAAATCACAACGCGAACGGTCGTCGAGAGGTACGTAATTATAGAAATTAAGGTTAAGTAACGATTAAGCCCGTTCTTTGTTCTACGCGTTGACGGAAGAACGTGGGTTTACCGACGCCGCTGACGACTGTCACTAATTATCCATCCGTGTTAAGAGCCGCGCGTGGAATGCACCGACCTTGCACTGCTCAAGGATTCTCTAACGGTCCTTTTGTGCGATCATTCTCGTAGGGCATTTACCTTAGTCTTAAATATCTTGTTGGTCGTAGATTGTAAGGTTTTGATTTTTCACTTTGATATTTATTTAGCTCCCCCGCAACAGGGTTTAATTAGAGTCTCTCTTTCTGTCTACCCAGTCAGTTAGTCATTACGTTAAAGAAATCAAGCGTTAGAAAACATTTCTTTTGCAAAGTTTTAAGGTGTAAGTTTTGGGACATTTGCTTTACCTAGAAAAAAGAAGAAAAAGAAAATTAATTCCAAATCAAGTCCCACGTCGATAAGCTACAAGGATAACCTAGAGTACGTATGGTCTTTAAACCATTGTTTAATATCAAAGTTGCCTATATTAAATTGCTTGACGAAATGATATCAGATCACAGAATCTTCTGGTCGTTGCTTTTGTCAGCAACAGGTGAAAGTTATTTTGATTACATGTATATTTGTGACGGAAATTGTAGCATCTAAAGCCAATGCGCCTCTAACTGTGCGGTAGGTATTGCGATTAAGATAAATAAGGTACGCCAACGCTCGAATACATGGTTATTGCTTTTTGTGAAGTTAAAATACTGACATTAGATTAGCCTTTATAGTAGACAATATTGTATGCAACGTTTACGCTAATGAGTTTTATAGTCCAAACGTTATATTTGTAGATAACTAATACATTTATATTATCTTCTTTATAATACCTGATAATAACTATTTCACGAATTTCACACTAGACAATTTACCTATTCGGATTATCTTAACATTTCAATTGCTAGGGCAAATTTGAGCCCTCACATGAAACAAATACAAAGAATGATATCTTACCGTATACCACTTTGGTTGTTTTACATAAATAAAACTAAAAGTAAATCAGCAACTTGATATTTGATAAAAAACCAATTTATCCCTCTACACATTGTTAAAAAATTTCCAAGTCATATTTCAAATTGTTAATAATGAGCTTCGTACCTGACGGTTCGAGATCGCGCTAAGACTTCGATCTAAAGAGGCTGCATTTGCATAAAATCATTAGTAAGCACAATGCTCTGCGGGCAGGGACACGGGGCGAGAGACACCTTACAATTTTACCTACGGTTATCCGACCGATATTTGAACATAAAAACATTAAAGCGTCCATTGCTTGCTTAAAAAGGGATACTCCAATAGGAGGTAGAAGCTATAAAGCAGTAGGAATCAAACATGTAAAGAATGACGCCAAACTGCAAACATTTAAAGCATCATGGAAGAGCCCACAAGCCGCCTCTCGAATATGATTTATCATCGTTCATTAGGCGAGTTTGTCCGCAGCGACAACAGATGGAGCTGATAGCACTTGGCAGGGTGGCCCTCTTGTTATTATTTTTATTACCAGTTTTCAAAGAATAATACTTGAGGAATGCATCCATTAATGAACTACCCTTTTTGGTTTCGGTGATGGATAGAATTAATGTCGCCTTCTATTGTTGATTGGTGACACTCCCGAATGTTTATTATGATCGTGAGCTTTGATTGATGTCCAATTGAATTGACACTTAACGTTAAAGTTATTGTGAGATTTTGAGATTACATTTTACGAAGAAATAAAATATCATTGTCGACCCACGCAGATGTATTATAAGTAAAAAAATCCTTAATATTATTGGACGTCAATGCTTTATATTTAGAGATTAATTAGAATCAGGGGGTAACCTCTGATACTCGGTATATTAGATATAAAATCATCACATGATCATTACGGGATACATGGAAATGTATCCTATTTTGTTGTCATTCTAGTATATTTTTTGTCAACGTTTTTAACAGTTTTGTGGAAATTCTCAAAAAACGATACTTAATGATAATTTGTCTCTCGGAAAGGGTCCTTACCTAATTCACATCAAGACTTTGGAGGATAGAGTTATAGGAGATAGTTTGGATCGTGAAATGAAAGTCAACAGTGACCGCGGTCAGCCCTGATAATGGCGCACTTAATATTTCCATAGTCACTGCGAATGCGGTCGCGCTAAATCCGCTTGCTATTTAAATCTCGCCGTGTACGTACGAGCTGGGCAAACAAACCCGGCGTTTCTCAAAACTGCATCTTTAACGCCGTCGCCGGTCGTGTTTGGAGCGTAATTAAAGGCCCGTCGTGAATTTGCATTCGTTTCTGAGAGCTCGTAGCGCAAATCAAAAAAAGAGCGATGTTAATTAGCATATTGTGCTTTTGAAATGTGACGGTTGGCGTGTGGAGCTTCATACCGCTCAGCGGTGGGCTGATGTCAAGATACTTTATTAAATCAAAGTATGGATGCGAACAGCTAATTGATAAATTACCTAGTTTTTTCGTAATTGGTGTATTATGTACCATATTCGATGTATTGCAATATTCCTCGTTATTTCGATATTTGAGAGTTTTTGTCGAATAAATTTTTGGCAAAAAACCATGGACTATTAGAAGATGGTTGGAGTATACTACCAGATTGAGATTCTTAAATTAATTAAGATTGATCGAGACACACAAAAGTTGTATACCCCTTCTGTTTAAATTGGATAAAAATTAACTAAATAGCTGATAGTTTTCGAGGGACATATGAACATATGCGTTTTGAACATGTTTGTTTCATTACACAGGAATTTAAAAAATGATAAACAATGTTATAAATCGTAAAGTTTTATTTAATTACATGTATTATTCGTTAAAAAATACGAGATTTTATTACATGTTTTAGCGATAGTTTAATTACATGTTTAAGCGAAAGTACCTTCATACGTTTTGAAATTTTACGAAATTTAACTTTTTATGTAATCTCGTAAAGTCATGTACTTAAGCAGGGACTAAATAAAGTATTGTAAAATTTTCAGTGCCATATTTTACACATGTAGGTAACGTCCATATTATAACCCTACGTAAAAGTCAATCGTGATAAGTTTAGTTTTGTGTCTCCGTTTTAATTAATTTGGATCACGAAGTCGCCACTAGGGGGATCACGATGCGATGCTACACGAAGGCTGACTGACACACTTCAAAATGTCACCAAATAGTCTGCGAGGTTATCTGCGATCGCTAATGGCTTACGCCTTGTTCTTGCCATCAGAAACCATTGTTCGTTTAACTAAAGGACCCCTTGGTTTGTTTTACAACGACGCTTTAACCTTGGTTTATTAGCCGAAGAACTGATGAAAGATATTTTCGAGTACTTCCATATTATTATTTATCCAACAATTAACAATATGTTGTAGTTAACAACGTTTCATTTAATAATGATATGATAATCAACCGATGTGACATGTTTGGATTAATGCTTAAATAATCTAAGTCAGTACCCAATTTTGTTAGAAATTGCCTGGATATTATTACGTAAGTAGAATATAATAGAAAAGCTGCAGCGCAGTAGCTTTTCAGCGGCTTTATAAAAATGCAATATTAACTTAATGAAATTAAATATTTTCGTTGTTATTATAATCTGATTAATAAACAATAATAAATCTTGCCTAAAGGACATTATTCTCTTGGTTTGATAGCAATAACAAGTGTATTATGTATATGATGTATGTCAATCGTAATTCTTAATAATAGTTATCTTAAGAAGACGAAAACACAGCATATATTAATTCATATGTATAAATAAAAAAGGAAAGATTAAGCAGATTTCGTTTACGCAAGTTGAGATCGAGTCCTTTGGTATGTCGGAATTAAGGCTATCGCACGATCTGCTCACGGTTTTAGTATGTGATGCCGTAACGTTCCAATTAGGTGTTCATTTGTGTCAGTCGCGCATCGTAAATCTATTCATTGGACTCGAACAATCGCCTCATTGTACTAACACCGTTCATGCCTCGCTTTTGGACGTTCACCGGGCCACATGACACCGGTCGTGGAATGCCTCGTTATTTTATTATCCTGTTAACTCCGGAAAGATCTATATATTCAATCGAACCGACGCTAACAAGTACACTCCCATCAAACTAAGCGCTCAAAGCACAATGGGCATCGAATGCCATAACAACATCAAACAATTTCAAAATCTGATCCTATGCATAACGAATAGAGTTGATAAATAGTTTGAATTAACCGATTTAATGCGGGTCACCCACAACACAGTGACTCGGCCGATTCTCGAGTCGGTAATGATAATTGTACTGGCAAACACCCAGCCAGGACTATCACTACAATCTATTGAGAGCCGACGTCGGAAACTCTATGACTTGCTGTATTGCCGTGGTTATGACTGTAGTTTCTTTTATTTTATTTTATTTCTTGTCTTCCGACACAATCTTTAGCGTTCTGATTAGCTTGGAGCTTTACTGCTGTGATTGTTTCGACCGCGTTCTATTGAATCACGAAATTTTGGATTCTGTCGACGTGCATGTTTAATTTATCCTTGTTTGCTAATGTGCTTTACGTCGCCTCATTGGAATTTACCCATATTAAAGTTTTATTTTTTGTATTTATTTTAGTTGGTGTGGATTTTTAAAAAGAAAACGTAAAAAGAAAATCAATTCTTATCTTCGTAAGCCGCCTTCAATCCTTTATCCTTATTAATCAAGGTTATCATAAGAATATCGATGCTGATGAAGAATATCGACGATGACTTTTTTTTGTAATTATTGTAGTTATCATCGTTTTTTTTTAAACCGCAATAAAATCTAGTGATGTATAACACATGCATACGCCACAAAGTTTACCCGCGGCTTTGCCCGTATGGATTCCGATTCTATTTTTGAGAATTTTTCCGGGATCCAAGATCAGTTGCGCTGCTACTGCATAAGATAGGAAAAGGACATACCAACAAACATACTCAGATTTGTATTAAACTAGCAGACTCAGTAAACATCCTGCCATTTTTTGGGAAATTTCTCAAAATCGATTGATCAGAGACAAAGCATAAATTTATTGCTCAGTTCTATGAAATAGCTGTGCATCCAAATTTTCATCATTGAATAAAAGAAACCTGTAACCCAACTTATCAAGTACAATTGTGAATTTATGCCATCCAGAGACCTACTAAAATACTTTCAATAAAATCGTTCAAGCTGTTAAAGAACAGTTAAGTAATAAAAACATATACAGAAGAATTATATAAACAAAGGTATAAATATATATTATTTTCAGCCAGCATTGGTAAGATATTTAAAGAGACATTGTAATATCATTGTTTTTTTTTTATATCTTGTGTTACAAGGGCGTTTTACATACATTAATTTCGCACGGACAAACGACCAGATCCGGATCAATCATCTGTAGTTCGTATTTACAATAATTCGTATTTAAAATACAAATATTTGTCCCGGGTGGAAGTCGAATCCACGGCCAATAGCTTAGCAACTGCGCCAAACGGGTCATAAATATTGTATAATAGTATTGTACAATATTGATGAACATTTGTATTTATTTATCTACAACATAAAGAAGTGCTTGTAGTGCGTTTAGATATTCTAAGATATTATCTAAACATTTCAACAGCCAAATTCACATACTAGTAGAAACAAATGTATTGCAAGCAACGAATATAAACACAATCGAACGCGATGTGATGTAAAAAAAATTCAATCACATGTTTGTTTTATTGTAACCCGTTCAGAGGTGAGCCTTTAATTAAGTTTAAATAATGAAGTGAAACAATGAATTTTATTTTAATATAGATTAACTAGAGATGACTTGACACCCCGGACTTAAATCTCAACACGTCTCCAGCTGGTTGCATTCCTACAAACATTTCGATTAAGTTGTTAAAGTGTCGGTTACTCAATTATAGACCCTATTGCTATACAATAGTTTCATCATTTAGTACGATACGTTGTAGTTCGTAAGATGGTAAAGAAATTATAGATACGCTCCACCTCATTGAAATTAGTTCGGAATGTATTAATATGTATTAGTGCGAGTTTTTTACGTTATTGGTTATTGGGTTTTGTACCTACATTGTTAAGAAATGTAAATTAATATTTGTTTTGTTATACCATACTCAAGAAGGTGATTTCTTATTAGTGTTATCTTGCTTCTAATTTATTTGTTATATGTTATTCATTTGTTATAAGTCTTCAAAAAGATAGAAATATATTTATATGATCAAATGTTAAATTAAATTGAGTTTAATTGTTTTGTGAATCCCTTTGTTTACAATCTCAAATACTTCAAAATAAACTGCTGGCATTTTTCTTTTGAGCCACTGATACATATTAATACATAAACAAATTGCGGAAAATTTTAATTGGAATAATATTACGTAAAAATGTGTGCTTTTACAGAGCAATGTTGAAAAGTAGAGCAAGAAAGTTTGAAAACAGAGAAAGACTGACATAATGTCCATGATATAAACAAATATGTTCTTTTTACTAATAAGACAAATAACAATAACAACAAATACGACGAAATAATTACTCGTATTTTTGTGAAAATTGCTAACACGAAAGTATTTTACGGATTCCATCACATTTACTTTTTTTTAAATACCCAACCCGTTAACGACGCAATAAAATTAATTAATATTTAAGGTTTTATTTATTTTACTAATTCAATTTAATTGTATTAATTAATTGTTATTCTAGTTTATAATTTTTATATTTTTTGTTATAATATTGTGTTACGCAACTAAAAACAAAAAAGGTTAAGGCTCTCTGATTAGAGCGCTAAATATCTTGGCGCTCAAAGTTTGGTGCGCTTAAGGAAAAAGTAGTTTTCTTTTCCAACTCAAAGCACAGGTTTGTTCCTGATCAAGCAGTCAAGCGGAGTGACTGCACTTTTGGATTAACAACAAAATCCTTCAAGGACTTATCATAGTCCAAGGTCAAGAACTACTTTAGAGATTTGTTTGCGTTAAATTACTACTTTTGAATTCCCGAAGTTTCGAATATTTCATAGAGCCCCGTTCACGGAACAGATTGAGATGATACTAGTCTAATTTAGAAAGCTCATTCAGGGGAAATCGTACCAAAATAAATGATTAAAAGTTTTGAAAGGTAGCTTAGTATGTGATGACATTAGGATATGAATAGTGCTATTTACTGAGTGAGTATTGTGAAATTAATTTTAACAATGTCTAGTATTCGTTGGATTTGCGAGTTGCGCTTTCAATGAATGGCCATTTCCCCTTTATGTGGACCCTTGAATACCAAAGAATTACATATTAATATAATATGAGAGCAAACTAAAACAAATTTAAATATAACACAAATTGAATGTTAATAATAGATTAAGATTTAATATTAACACATGGAACATTTGTTGGTGGAGGGTATCAAAAATATAGATGAACGAAAGTGAAATGTATCAAAAATACAGGATAAGAGAACGAAAGTAATTCATTTGTATAGGATTATGGAATAAATAGACTAGACAGGCATAACCCAATCCTATCGGTTCGGAGACAGATAACAAGTTATGCAATAAAAATCCTTTATGAAAGTTGTTTTTTTTTATTATAATTTTATAAGCAGCATAATACGAATTGCGTAATTATTAAATAATAATAAAGAGACGATAGGGTTGACATGTCCATGACAATAGTCCCCAGATAAAAAAAAAATAAAAAAAGTATAATACCAATTTGGAACGGATTTAAAAAAAAAGACATGGGAACGAAATAATCTCTACATAGTAAGCCGATTTCGAGAGCTCGTGAAAACGATGCGCGACACTTAATACTTGTAAATAAATTTGAACCATAAAACGCACTACTTAGCTACATACGCACGTTGCCCATCAGTCTTTGTGATATATGTGCGCGTTTAATTTCTTCGAGCGACCAATAAAATCGACCAATAAATATTCGTCGGCTTCTCATTGTTGGCGCGTTGTTTCGGGCCTTTTTTACGATCGCCAACGGATTGTTTCGCGGCCTCTAACGGTATCCGATATTTAAGAATCGCCATAATTTTCGCTTCGGTTTAAAACCACGCTTACATTTTATTTCTCGTGTTATCTTTCTTTAATGTTTTGTATCAAGTGATTATAATAGTATGTTATATGTAAGTAATATGCAGCTAATAAATAAAAACTAAGACAATAAACTAAGCGAAGTATTATATTTTAATTTTTTTTTTTCATAAACCTTTCTTTACTAATTTAGTTAGTTGGTTATCTTATATTCAACTATCCAGCCTTTAAAAATTAATAAGTGATATATGATAGAAAATTAGAAATTGAATTCAATAATGATATCGTCAGCATGATATGTCCGAACAAGGTAATTGAAACGATCAAAGATTGAGACTAAGATTCTTGATGAGATCGAATCGAACAATAATTGTTTTAATTGGTACGAAATGGGTTACAGTCGTTAGTGTCAATGAGTCGTCAACGAAGGTTAATTTGAGGCAAGGGAAATCAGAAGCTATCAGCGGAGTACCGTTTGTATTGGCACAAATGTATTATCCGTCTTTAAATACAAGTTGCAATGTCATAATGTATTATGATTGATTAATTCTTTTTTTTGATCTTTATAATGGCAAATTCTCGGATGAAATTATTTTTATTATTCACGTTTCATCGCTAACGTATACCACTTCTTCATTCTGTGACTAATATGAAATAGATGTAGCCTGCTGCTTAGATTGCTTTGATATCGACTTTTTTAAATTTTTTATGTGTGTTGCAAGTTTTTCGATAAAAAGTTGTAAAATTTATTTCTATATAAAATCAAACAAGTTTTAATTTCAGTTGTGTTAAAAAAGAACCAACTAACCAAAAAACCAACAAGCACACTTTAGTAATTGTAATATAATTCGGGTTTGCTCGCCACTCCGCCATATAGATTTCAATATACCTAGTAAAAGTTCATAACAGCATATAATAATAGCATGAGACAACTTACACATTGCCATCTGATCCCAAATTAGGCAGGGCCTGTGCTATGGTAACGAGACAACTGATATACATTGTTATATATTTTTAAATACATACTTAAACAGATAATTAACACCCAAACACAGAATAAATACCTCTGCCTATCGCACCGACTGACCTCTAGCGTTGCAATCAGGAGCACTAACCACTACACGAAGAAACTCTACACTACAAAAAGCTGTACACATTTATCGCTCCTCTGGCACCACGACCGTTACCTGTTAGGTCCAGGCAGTAAAATCACTTGCTTACATTATAAAAGACTTTAATTGCCTCACCTTTTACCTCGGAACGAGTGCACATAAACAATCCGATGCGTTAAAGTAAATATTAACGCCGACCCTCGTCGGACTTATTATTTCAATTCCACCAAGCACCAAAGAAGGGACAGTATCGAAACGAAAATAATTCCCACCTGCATTTTTAATAAGTACTGTTTAAGTGTCGTTAATAAAACAAATTATCGTCGCACCTACGGGCGGGCTATAAAATAAGAATAACACGGTTGGCGTTGCGGGGGTACTCGCCACGGCTTGCTTAGGTTTGGAAGTCGTTAGTGACGCCTACGGTTCGATTCTGTGATGCTCCTTGAACAAGTAGAAGGACCAACTGATCTATGCGCCCTCATATGTAGGAATCTTGGTAAAAGTTGATATACTCTTTGATGCAGTCACATCAGAAGTGTTAGCCACTGCGTCTTGGAAAAAATTGCCATCTTGTTCGTGGAACTTTGACCTCGCAGACCATCTTATTATACACTTTTACCCTTTATTAACTTATTACTTTAACCTTCCCTTAAAGGAAGGGTTAAAGTTATTAAATTGAAAGAGGTGACCCAGGTTATTAAACTTTAAACAACGAATCTAAAAAAGTAATAATACAATCTCTCACAATTGGAAATAGCTGAATGCTCTATTGTCACATTCTGATAATTATTTAATTTTTTTGGTACTTTTATTTGACCACTTATCCTGATAAAAACTCTTAATATTAATGTATCTTGGAGTAAAAATAACAATCATCTCTCTTGATATGAAATATATACGTGTTATGCACAGTAATTGATGATGACCTGTTTGACGCAGTTGGTAAATTATTGACTACGACGCCGCGGGTTGTGGGTTCGGTTTCCAAATATTTGTATAAAATACAGGTAACTGTTCTAGATCTGGGCGCTTGTTCACGTGAAAATTATGCAACTAAAACGTCCTGGTAACACAAGATAATGCCATCTTTAAATATTGGCAGGGTTTTTTAAAAAATTAATGAGAACTAAAAAAAGTAATTAAGTCAATAATTTAGATAGTTCCGAAGTATTATTTAAAACACTCATGTATTTGTAATGTAAATTTTTAAATGCGTCACCTCTACTTTTTATATAACACAACATTCCCGTATCTCGAAGGGACGCATAAGCCGTCCTCTCACTTATCCGAGACACCACACCCCGAAAGCACTTAATGTACAAAATATTATAATGTTATTATTATTTCATATGCAACCTGACGTACTTCCTTTACAATACGGGATAAAATTATTTCAATGGCGATGGCTCACGAAGTTCAAGATTATCTTGTTTGCACGCTCCACTGCTTTCTTGGACCTCGAAAGCAACAACCTTCTTCGATTAATGTTGTGACAGGGAACTTTGAACACTTTGACTTGGTTTAGATTTGAACAGTATAACTGAAAATTGCTCTACCTTTTTTATGGAGTAAGCTGACAAATGAGCAAGCGGTTCACCGGATGGTAAGCGATTACCGCCGCCCATGAACCATTGCAAAATTACATAACTTGCAAATGCGTTGCTAGCCTATAAGGAAGGGAATTTAACTGTATTCTAATTGTTATTAAATATTGAATCTTTTAGAAAATAAAAC
>DWHQ01000615.1:0-13174 GCA_018247955.1 Eurytides marcellus marcellus | reverse complement strand
GGTATAGGCATGACGACTATAAGATAGAGGTGAGCGTACACAGCGATCAGCACACCTCTTGGTCTGCCATAAATTATTTTTTATAGGTACAAAAAAGTTTTATTGAAATATATATTTTTAATTTTTGTTTTAATATATTGATTGAAAACAACTCGTTTGAAGTCGAAATTTTGATGGTATAAACTCATTGTCATGTCACATATAATTGTCTTGCTTTTAAGCGTTCTAATATACCGTAATCGCCATCGACTGTATACAAATAATCGATCGCTACGGTCGGGGAAAAGCCTACTAGAGTGGTTCAGTACTTTTTCGGAATAAATATGAATTTTTGATCTGCGAAATCATTTACAGAGGCAATTGGCAGCGGACAACTTATCTCCAGGTCCGGGACTGCTTCACGAACAAAATCGTCGTGAATCGTGTCGTGCATAAAAAGTAAAATTGGAATTAGTAATAGTATTGAGCTCTAGGAGACTTTCGTCCCGCGGGGGCGACTTAAAGACAGGGTGACTGTATCGAAATTTATTAGTTGGTTCCTCAATGCTAAGATATTAACTAATTATTTGGCCCTTGAGAGTAAACAGCATGACACACTTTTTCTAATGATTTTTAGCATTGATCGTTTTGTTGCTGACATTGTTTTTAGGATATGGTCCATTTTGTTAGGTCGGTCCCAATAAGGTACTTTAGAGTGAAGTCTTGGGTCAATCCTAGTTACTTGAACAGCAAAACAACGAACAGAAATTACGACCATTGAAGGCACATAAAGTAGTCTTTACAGTGAAATCAATTTAATGGAACTAACATTGCGCCCAATCATCCAATAGTAGGCTATGAGTTTTTAAAAAAAGTGTCTGCAAATAATATGAATGTCTTGTTTGTCGGGCTTCCATTTAAAGAGGACGTGTTCCGTGCACAATATACTATTGTATAAGCCGCACACCAACAAGATCCCTCTCCTGGATATATCTTATCACTTAACATTATGATTCCGCCAAGGTCAGGTACTTTGCACAGTAGATGACTCGCTGATTTACCCACTTCAGCTAGTGATGAATAGATCACCATCCAGTTGTTAAAAAAATAGATTATCCGGATGTTCCTAGCGAACACAGAAAAGTACGAAGAGTTTAAATCATCTTTTATTTTTGTAATAATATTTCCAAACGTATGGAACGAATGTCACAACAGTACACTTACGTCAAATATTTTTGACAAACGTTAAACAAGATTGTGTCCAATGTTGACTTTTCTAGAATAATAAAGTGTTGTTATACAGAAGTAGTAACTTTTGTTTAGTCTTCTTACACAATCAGTTTTGGTAGAGGTCCTGTTCCATTTTAAGTGGAAACAATATTGGCTCTAAGATATCCGAAAATTTCAGATATTATATTAAGCCATGGCTCACTACAAAGGTGCTGCATCGGAAGCTGGCAGGGCTATGCACCTGATGAAGAAAAGGGAGAAAGCACAGCAAGAAATAGAGCTTCGCAAAAAAAAGATAGAGGAAGACCTAAAGATTGAAAATATTGAAAATAAATTTGCGACACATTATGATGCTGTCGAACAACAATTGAAAAGCTCTACTATTGGACTCGTAACCCTCGATGAAATGAAAGCTAAACAAGAACATATTGTTCGCGAAAGAGAGAAAAAGCTAGCTCAAAAAAAGGCAGAAAAAGAAAAAGAACGACAAAAGGAAATTGAAGCTAAACAGGCCCAAAAAAATAAACAGAACCGTCAGGTAAACCCATAATAACAGTACTTTGATAAATTTAATTTCATTGAATTGAACATAATATTCTATCTTCTATACTAAAATAACTTATATCAATGCAAAGGCACTTCTATAATTTAAAACTGGAGGATGCTTATCTAAAGTAGTTCTGTGGTTCTTGAAATATTTATCAAAAATGGTAGGAAAAATATCTGTTCGGTTAGTAAGAACATTTAGTAAATTATTCAATTTTTAATAAATGGACATTTAACAGATACAAGCACTTTCCTTTGACTTGAACGAGGATGAAGATGATGATGAGGATGAAGACAAACCTGAGAAGGATTGGCGAGAGCAGGAAGAAGTGGTATGTGTGTAAAAATTTATTCTGATAACTGTAGATCAGCTGATAATTTGCAATGTTGTCAAGTAGATGTTTATTGCTTTAGCACAGTGATTCCTGACCTGTGGTATGCATACATCTGTGGGTATGTGGGGGGCCATTGGGGGTATATGAAAATTGTATTGGTAATGGCAATAATACTCAGAAGTTAACATATATAAACATAATGTATACAATATATAGTTTTAAAATTAACCTTATAACTAATTAATAAGGTAATTAAACTAAACTGTACGCTGACTCTGTATACATTACAAGTAGTCTCTGGAGTCAGCACTAGGTATGTTTCAAAGTTAAGATTGACAATAGATAGGCTTTAAGAGAAACAAGACACATTTTAAGGAGTAGGTATGAAGTTATCAAGGGAGGGGCACTAATAATTGAAACGTTTTATTAAGGTGTATGAGAAAAAATGGTTGAGAGCATCTTTCATATGAACAAAAGGGACAAAACTATGACTAATTTTTTTTTTTAAATGTGCTGTATAAATGGTTCAATTCACTTTGGGTTGTGTGGGCAAGTAAGTGTATGATGAAGATTAAGTAACATGACCTTTACTTGCTGTGTTAATATAATATATGGGTAATAAATACTATTTTATATGGGTTACCTAGGTCTCTTATCTAAAGATGTTATTTTTTTAACAATAATATATAAGTAATGCAGTATGTGTACATTTGACTGCCCTTGATTTCCTGTAATAAAATTTTCAATACAACCATATTTATCTTTCCTATTACGACTTCTCCAATTGTCTTTGCCCACTGTCTATATTTTGTCTTATTTTTCAGAGCTTATTAGCCTTGATTCAGTAGTTGTTTGCAGTCCAAAGTTTAGGATACTACATTCTTAATATATATTATTATTATTGCAGCCACTCAAAAAAATTCGTAAGAACCCAGATGTTGATACATCATTTTTACCAGACAGAGAAAGGGAAGAAGCGGATTTAAAGCTACGTGAGGAATTAAGGCTAGAATGGGTCATGACACAAGCAAGTCTTAAAGATGAACCCATCACTGTAACATTTAGTTACTGGGATGGATCTGGTCATCGGAGAAATGTGACTTTAAAAAAAGGTGACATTTTTATGTAATGATTGAAATAATGTAATCCCTAATGGTGACAGGTCATTCAAAACAAAATTAAGTGAATTATAGGTAGATATGAATTGTTAGATTTCAAAAAGGATCAAGTCCAAAATGTCTAAATGTGTATAAATAATTTTTCTTGGAGTAATTCGAAAAAAGGGATGGGTTTTAGTCTTACTTAACTTGGAAATCATAAGGAGTTGGATCAATTTGTTAAAATATTCTGAAAAATAATTAATATTTCCTTTAAATATGAACAAAAGTTGGCTTTACATCAAAAGTTGACTTGATGCAATTTGAAATCTCACAGTTCATATATTCAAAAAACAACTAAGTGTCCAAAGTTTATTTTGAATATTTAAAAACTAATAGACACATTATTTTTCTAGGAAACTCAATCTACCAATTTCTGCAGCGATGTTTAGATACTTTAAGACCTGAGTTCAGTGAATTAAAAACAGTTTCTGCTGATCAGTTAATGTATGTGAAGGAAGACCTCATTTTGCCACATCATTACACATTTTATGATTTCATAGTTACTAAGGTAAAGAATTAAGGTAAAATTTTCTTTGACAAATTTGCTGTATAAAGTACCACAATCTTATGAAATATTGGGTTTATAATGAAGTGACATTACATTATGATTACTATCTCTTTGTTGGGCTCTATTAATGAAAATAAGTTCTTTTCATCAAGGACACAAATAAACATGTTTCACTATACAACATTGAACTTATTTGCACTCATCTGGGAATAACATAGCTCCATTTGTTAAAGCCCAATTTACATGCTGTTAAGCAAATCAAAATTTGGCTTGCCTGTGACCTGCAGTTGCCTGCAGGTTTTTAGTTAGTCTCCATCAAGCTTCTCTTCTTCTCTTGTGGTGCATGCAATTACATTTACACCACAAACTAAATAATTTGGTGCATGTTTGATGCCCGAGGTAATTATGATGTATGACATCACATACACCTAGTTATTGGAGTTCTACCGTTATAACATCTTCAATAAACCTGACTGAAACACCTGTTTCTCTAAGCCTTCAGTATATTTGAGACATGTTCATCAATTTAAATGAACATTATCAGAGATGACTATGAACTTCTTGCACAATTTCTATAATAAGGGACAATGCTGATATGAGTCACATTTTTTTATTAAATAACACCACTTAGTGTTAAGATTAACTGTTTGAATTGGAGACAGAATTTAAAACTGAATGGTTTCTGCTGTGCTAAAGCGTTGAATGAAATCAATATAAGTTTAACTAAAGTTATCAAAGATAAAGGTTGTTTACTTTTTCATTTAGGCTCGTGGAAAAAGTGGGCCCTTATTTCAGTTTGATGCATCAGATGATATTAGATTAGTAAATGATGCAACACAAGAAAAACAAGATTCTCATGCTGGAAAAGTTCTCCTCAGGTAAGGTTTACCTTCACTGCTCTTATTTGTTTTCATTATTTTGCATTTTTTTAATATTTATCATTTGAAAATCCATTTGTGCAAAAAAAAACTATACAAATATTTATGATAATTAGTTATTTTAATAACAAATAAATATCAAAATCGGAATCATAAAAATATATATAAAGTTGACTTTAAATTGATTTGAAAATTATTAAAATTTATTCAATATCATTAAGAATTGGTAATAATAGCCATGGCCTTTTTCATTTATGTGAATTTTATAACACAGATTTAAAAAAAACCTCTTACATAATCATCCTAATATTGATTTCATGGTTACTCTTATGTACATTTGCTATTTCATATACTATTCACACTTGTTTAATAATAATATGTAACAAATCGAATGTAAATAATGCATGCCTTAACATGTTTTTGCCTGGTAAGGTTTTCAACTATTTTAAATATTTATTAAGCCATGAATATAACTGATTGTTAAACACCTTCCTTTAATTTGCCATAAGCCATCATGCAATCCATCCATGTTAATCTTTAAAGTATAACAATTGTATTTTTTATAGACTATTATAACACCTTTTCCACATTTTTTTTCTTTAGGTCATGGTATGAAAGGAACAAACATATTTTTCCAGCATCTCGGTGGGAGCCTTATGATCCAACAAAAACTTATTCCAAATATACAATAAAAGGTAAATAGGATATTAATTTTAAGCAATAAATATGATTACTTTTATAAAGCAATCACAGAGACTGTTACATAAATTATGCAATAAATTATCAATAAATAAGTAATATTTCATTTGTTTTTTATTTCTTTACAGTTTAAACTTAGATATTTACAATATTTTATGTACAAATAATATGAATTTCTTCCACTACACTACACATGAATAACTAATAATTAAATCTACAAATAATGTTCAGTTTCAACAAGCAACATAACTTTCAAGATCGCTCCACCATTTGCTTTCCAATTTGTTTATGAACCTCTGTTGAGCTGGACTGTTCTCTACTTCAGGTAACAGAGGTGGTGCATTTCTTTGAAAATGTATAATTGCAGCTAACAGATTCCAAATAGTGAATTCTGGCCATAGAACATCAGAGAAATATAGAACTGTTCTTGAAACCTAAAATTTTGTTACAATGAAAATATTAAATGCAATTATATCTTATCAATTATTATGAAGTCAGGTGATAAAACAATCATCATAAGGCCAAGGATGTTTTTTACCTGCCACAACATAAAATCTGATAGTCTCACTTCACCAGATGTTCTTATTATTAACTCTGCCTCTCTCAAGTCAAGGGTCTGAGATACAAGATTTTCATCAATCTCATCAGGGCTTAGATCATTATTTTGAACACCATCAATTATATATGATGCTGCACGGCTAATTTCATCACGACCTAAAAATAATAAACTTCAATTTTAAAAGTCTGATTGATAACAGAAAGTACATAAAAATTGAAAAATACACCATTGTTATACAAGAAAAGACCAATGTTTTATTACAATCTTTATAACTTTACAGATTTTTAATATTATCTTAGCCTTTTCTATATTAATACAGGCACTTAACAAATTTGAAGTTACAAATAAGTCTATATTTCTAAGGTTGCATAGATACCTGTGTAAGCATATGCTATATTAAGTTGCAGTTTATTGTTGTATCTGGTTGCTAACATAGCGCGAGCAACAAGAGAGCGCAAATCATTTGGTAGTAGTGATAATCGGCCTGCCACATGGATTCTAACTCCCCAATCATTTATCAATTCACTGTAAAAATGTATGAATGTTAAAGCAGATGATCTTTTTTAGGTATAAAATAATAAGGGGAATTTCATACATACTAACATTTCATCAAGAAATCTTTGGAATTTATCACGTGCCAATTCCATCAGTGCTGCAACTTCTTCTTTAGTTCTCTTGAAATTCTCTATACTAAAAGCATATACTGTAACTTCGGGTACGCCAAGATCAAGACACCACTGCAAAAATATTTATAAAATGCAACTCAAGATATTTAAACTAAATTACAAAATTAAATAGTATACCTTTAATGTTTCTGAAAGTTTATCAAAACCTTTATGATGACCCTCGCTACTATTCACACTTTTCTTTTTAGCAAATCGACGGTTACCATCCATGATAAAAGCAATGTGCTGCGGAATTCGTCCACTTTTAACCACTTTCTCGCAAAACAGTTCAAAAAAAGATACACAATTTTCCTTGACCCATGACATTTTTAATTTTTTAAGAAATTTTTTGTTTATTCGTAACCACCTAAGCTAAGAAACGCAGTCAAATGCGAATAATAGCAACTGCCAAAGTTAACTGACGGTAACAAACGAGTGATGACATTGACAACTATTGATAAATATAGACACTTGCAGTCAAGGCTTCGAACTAAAATTTTATAGTCGCAAGCAACGCAAGCCATTAAATATCTTTTCGGAAATGAATAATTTAAACAGAAATACCACTCGATGATTCTATTTAATGTCCAGACTGGACACCAAAATAAAAAAATAAAAAATAACATGAATCTTATTGTTATGTGTTTCAGGACACGCGAGGTGGGATAGATCTATCTCTTTTCAGTACATTGCTTTACGAGAAAGTATTTGAAAGGTAAAGCCAATGCACTTATTGTTACTTCTCTAACTAAAATTTGAGGTGAGATTTGAATAGAGAGGTGATGGAAAGTATAGACATGTCAATTGAAGGGATACAAATTTGAAAAACAGTATCATATTAATACGGGTAAAACGGGTAAAATAATAGTAGTCTAAGACCTACTAGCACTAGACTTAATCAGTCATCTCTACACGCTATAGACTTCTATCTTTCAATTTTAACAAACATCTCATGCATAAAAACACTTCAAAAATTAATGCCATACCATCGGAGAGCTTTATGGCCTCTTCTCAAATGGTATATGCATAAAAAAGGAATATAGTATATCTATTTGCTTCTTGTACGTTTGAACTTTGATGATCTGAATATATAACTCTTTAAGGACTGTTGCAATGCCAACATCTATAATTAGCGCTTAACCGGCATTTTGCTAGAGGCATAGGGGATGCTAAACGAAACATAATAAATAAGCTTCGTTTACTACAAATGGGCCCACCGACTAATTTCTCAAAGATCTCTTCAGAATTATTATTGAGAAGAATCGCCTAACTATTACCGTTGAAACACCTGTCCTTATTGAATCATTTGGCTAACAATTCATTTAAGCGATGATTCAATTAAGCGATTAAAATGCAGATTGGAAACAATATAATGTAATAAACAGTGTCTTCGCCGTGTAGAGGGTGAATCTTTGGGCGTTTTTGAGGTATTCCAATTATATTTTAAGTTGAGGATCTTGGTAAAAAAAAACAACATATCAGTATTCACCAGGAAGGGAGACTCCGAATTTGAAAGGAAACCAGCAATTTGATAAGTAAATTAGTATGGAACCGCGATTCTTTCTATCGAACGTTATAGAATGCAACTTGGAAAAGCTTTATTCGAATGCTAAACTAAGATATGCTAACTAAAGGTAGAGTGAATTAGTTGATTGCGTCCAGGAAAATTGATTTTGATAGCATTGGTGGTTGAGGGTTTCAAAGAAGCATAGGACCTTCTCACCGTCTTTAAACGCTTTGCTAACATCCGACAGGGAACAGAGACGTTCTCCGATGTAAAAGTTCCCGCTAGCTGCCTCCACATAATTTACATCAAAAGTTTTCATATTCATGTAAATAATAAGACTACAAAATATTTCATATCTTTAATACAAGGCAATATAATGTTTATTTAAGATAAATGTAGGTGGCCAAAAACTGTTATCCGGTAGGAAATAATGATTCCGGAAATTTTTATTACTAGCCATCAAAGAGCCCGTTTGTGTATTGTTTTTTATTAAAAGATAGTAATGTTTTTAGCTGGTAAGATCGAATCTATGGAAATAATAAATTCCCACAAGTTTGATAGGTTCTGCATCTACAACATTAGCTTCGCGAGGCCCCTTCGTATTACATTCATTAGCATAATATACATATGTGGAAAGAAACTTTTGCATGCGAGTCTGCGAGTTTTGTGACAAGTTAGTATTAGTAAAGTATTTTTGCCAGGCCCCCTTAGGTGCAATTGCGCCGGTGGCTGCCACTGTCTACAAGATCGCATGAAGACATGTGTGAATCAACAACAATTGCTGATGGCTATTGATGAGGGCTGTTCATAGTTGTCGAAGGCTACAAAGGGGCATGTATGAACCGGATCATCCTGCCAAAAGCAGGTGGACGTCCCATTGTCCTATTCAGCTTTTACATCGTTGCTCATATCAACACTCCTGTTGCACCCGCCCCGAAAGCTCAAAAATGTTTGTAACTTTCTATTTTATTTTCATCACCACGCTCTTATAAAGTTGCTCATGAAGCGCAGTGTTGTTCCATACATATGTGCTAGAAAATGAGCGTATTTTTTTTGTTGTAGCAAAGTGAACGAAACGGCCGAGTGCCTCACTGACACAAAAGACAAGGAAAAGTGTCAGTGTGTAAAATGGGTAGAGAATCCTAGATAATAATAAGCGGCCCGATAATCCAGCTCACCAGTATAAGGTGAATATAGTTTCCCAAATGTGTGTAAATAGGCAACGTTTTTGACATCCTCAAAACAAATAGGTCCAGAGACGTAGCAACACATACCACAGGTTCATCACTCTCCTTGATTTTAATGGCGAAAATCTACAGATGCATAATTCTAGCTTGGACTAAAAATGCATTGAAACCCTAGACCTAACTCTAAATAAGTGAACACGGCAGTGTACTCCAAGCATGCCAAATCATGAAGCACATACCCTTATGTCGCCACATGTAAGTTACTTTCTTTGATATGGCACAGGCTTCATTGGCAATGCAATAGTTCCATCCCAGGCAGAAAAAAGATCTACCACTAAGTCAACTTAGCATCCAACTAACAACAACTAACCTTTTACGGTGGTAGAGCCACGCAGCTGCTCCCGCTGCTGAATGGGCCGGCACGAACCATATAAGTACCACGAATTCACGGAAAATTGGCGTGAAGTAGAAGTGTTTCTGCTACCGTGTTTCAACCGATAAGTGAGATGGCTGGTGGCCCATCACCTTCCTCCTCCCCTTCTTCTTACCCTCCCCTTCCTTCCTCTCTTCCTCCTCTAGGAAGGGGCATATCTCCACTTCTCCGGGAGGGAGAAGTGGAGATATGTCTTTCAAAAATTCCCCCCCTTAAAGAAAGGCAACACATTTGCAAGTTCTGTAATGTTACAAATGTCCATGGGCGCCGGTTATCACTTACCCTCAGGTGAGCACTTGCTCGTTTGTCAGTCTTTTCCATAAAAAAAACGACGTGACACAAATACAACCAAGGAGTTCAAAACGCAACCAAAGGCGGTTTTTATACACTCCTTAACTTTATATACAGTATAGATATACTATAGACATTACAATAATAAAACAAATAATCGATCTGCAACATTCACATCCACAAACAGAAATTCCGTTTCTAAATTTAAATAGTAAACAAACGAGTGAAACTTACCACTTTCATATTAATATTCTAATATATTTATTTCGTTTAGACGTCGTATATTTATTAAGTAAATATTAAATAATTTATTTACTGACATTTGTGCTACAATATAAATAATACTTTTATAGCGACATCTGTCAAGTTATAATGCTTATTATTTAGATTATTTTTTTCTGAATCCAGTGGATAGATGGAGCCACTAGATTTTAGTTAAATGTTGAGTGTATGAACTCCCTGGTTAACATCTACACATTTGATTTACTCTCATCTCGCACTAATTAGATTTAGATCACGCAAGGATTGTCATTTTTGACTTCATTTTATTAAAAAAAGATGTTCAAATTAAAATTAACTGCATTAGGACATCCGAATCCAGACAGCTTTAACTGTGAAGGTAAAGTTACTAAGACCCATCATGCTAATTTGATTTTGTTGAAAGTAAATAGCTTTCATCTATTCTCCTTATTTTATGAGAATAATCATACATTTCATTAAATTACAGATATAAAAGAATATAGAAGTGTTGTTTTGTGGCTTGAAGATCAAAAAATAAGACATTACAAGATTGAAGACAGGGAGGGTCTTAGAAATATCGACGTTGATAGTTGGAACGAAGCTTATGATTCATATCAAAAAGATTTAGTTAGCCCTGTATCAGATGGTGCACCGAACGAACAGTTAAATTGGCTTCTGTCATATGCTGTAAGATTAGAGTATTCTGATAATGGTATGTAAATTTCTTACGATAATAGATATTATGCATATAAACATCAAACTTAGGTTATTTACATATCTTATCACAACTTATACGTTTTTTATATTATTAGAATTATCATGAATTGTTAAAAATAACACACTTTTTAACAGAGGTTATCCTTTGAATAAAAGTTTATGGAATAAATACAATTTTTTTTCATATTGATTATAAATACATAATTAATTTACTTTTTATTACAGCAACAAAATACAAGAATGTGAAAATAGAGCAACCAAAGAAAGCTGCACCAAATGTTGTATCATCTAATCCTTTAGATAATCTTAACTGTAAGTATTTTTTTGTTATTAATATAATTGTAACATTCTCTAGGGTGAGCTAGATTCTCATTTCAAAGTTTTAAAGATTGTTTTAAGTAAGAATAAGATATTATGATAATGTTTCAAGATCATGTTACAAAACATTGTGAAAATTTTCTTACCATAATATTTACCAAATATTCATTAGTATAAACAAATTGATTATTATATTTAATAAAATTTTAAAGTCTGAGTTATGGATTGACTTTGCTGTCTATCTACAATACTTATATGTCTGGAATGCAGTAGTTTAGACTTCATATCAAGTCTAAAAATATGATGATCCTTAAAGCGACTTTCAAGTTATAATAATTTTTTAATAGGACTTTTGCTAGAGGTTATTTTCTCAATTCTTTGAGCTTGTTTGTTACTGACATCATTGTAGGTTATGATATCTACGTTTATAAATCGACTACTAGTGTATATCGACTGTGAACTGGCAAAATGTCTTATCTCCAAATTTAAGCAAAATCACTTTAAGATGGGATTTCATACTATTTCCTATACTTTACAGTTGCAAAATATAATATCTACTAAAAAAGTTAAATTTATCGCTTAAATCTTGTGCTTATATTGCAAGCGTTTATTTTCTTTGTCCTTGTCAGATAGGGGGTGTTGTTGATTCACAATAGATAGATAGATTTGTATGAGTAACAAGTTGGGTTTCTGATTGTGACATGATTGCTCAGTAGCAGTAGCATCACATTATGCAGTCTTTTGAACTGGCTCCTCGGTAGTATAAAGTGTCAATCGAGCAGAGATATAAGGTGGCATTGGCCTCAGACAACAGATTTCTTAAGATTCTGAATACAGTAATACTCTTACAGACTACAGAGTTCCTTTTACTACTAATAAACTATCTAATTAAATCTGAAAATCGTTATAATACACTTATTGTTATGCTTTCACTTGTAATTTAATAATAACAACATTTTTATAAAATATTTAGATTGTGTTGGCATTACTGTCATATTAAAAAGTGAGTGGTTGTTATGATGGCTCAATCTTACAAACATGTGTCCAATGCCATTTAAATATTTAACAAGCATCAACAGAAATCAATGTGGATGTTTATGCTGATATTTTAAGACAACCATAGTGTGTACTAAAAATTAAGGAATTCTTTCTGCCTACTTATGAGGACCCAAGCATGTAAAAATTTATTTGTAATATTATATGAATTGTGATGAGTTTTAAAAAAATCAGTTTGTTTTCAGTTTCAAGTCCTGCATTTATTAATGGTGTAGAACGAGTTTGTGCGCTCTCTGGAGTTGGGCCACATGTTGATCCAAAACTTCGGTTATCTGCTGTTGCTAAAATTTTAAAGACTTCTCCTCATCCTGATTATCCAAAAACCGAAGTAAGTGTAGTACAGCAACCAGGAGATGTCCTAAAGCTACTATTTATACAAGATCTTCGTGACTTGCAGACTAAAATCAATGAAGCTTTAGTTGCAGTACAAAGTGTTACAGCTGATCCACGTACAGACACAACACTCGGTAGAGTTGGTAGATAAATATTAAAACTGATTTAGAGTAAATGATATTAAGTCTGACTAAAATATTTTAAAGCATGTATGATCTTCAAATTTAAACCCCATATTTATGTAAATTCATTACAAGAATTAAACATTTTTAAAGATAAGTTGTTTCCTTTCTTAATTTATATTAAATTATTTCATTTCTTTTATACACAAAATTTGACTTTGACAAGTTGACTACACACTAAAAGCCTTTACCTAAAGAATTAGGCAAAAGTTAAAAGATTTGTCTTTCATTTTCTTTTTTGGTATCAGAAAAAATGAATAAATCATAAACATATGCAAAAAAGAGCTGCATAAACAATAAAATATATTTTAACAATAATTAATACATAGATTATGCTACAATATAAACAAC
>DWHQ01000614.1:0-13190 GCA_018247955.1 Eurytides marcellus marcellus | reverse complement strand
AAACTCTCGTGAAACTTAAGAGCGGGTACAAATTAAAAAGTATAAAAGTCCCTACAAGGCTCGAGACTCGAAGCTTTTATTAGCGTTCACTCGCAGACAAGTCACTTGAAGACACTTTCGTTATTTATACATTTAAATGCTCCTTGGAGGTTGAATTTCGTATTCGTAGTTTGTTTACGATTATTATGATACTTTTTTTATTTATTTATCCTTGGAAGTTCATAGAAAATATCTTACATAAGTATCTATCCGCCAAACTGTACAACAGTATCGGCAGTAAGTATAAGTATAAAACTATAACAAAAAATTATACATAACTAAAATATTAGAAAATTAAAATACAGTAGGAAATAAACATATAACTAATAAAAATAAACTAAATCTAAGTTTTTTCTATATTTTCCAAATTAATTTTAAGACTTAATACACTAACTCTGCCCTGCTTCGTATATATAAGAATAAAGATGCTATATAACAAATAATACATATAATTTTTTTAAAACTTCTTTAAGAGTCCTTACGGTGTGATATACTTATATGTAATAATAGTGAAGGTAAATGTTTAATATTACATATATTATACATGTAATATAATGCTTTGGCTAAAAAAGAAAACATAATTTATTATACAAATTTTGTGCTTTATTTCAGTCCAAAGTTGATACCAGTATAAACAAAAGGATTATAACATGGTTAACTTTAGTAGAATATCTTTGAAATAACGTCATTATTAATATAATAGTACATTGAACTCTAATATACATATAATTCGGTCATTACAATAGAAAGGAAACACAACCCTGAAATTTTTAATTAAAGAATACGGCACATAAAAATCCTGTCAACACGGGGAGGCTGTCACCACCACACCCCGAACGTCTGATCAATTAATAATTGGATTGCGCCCGATACGACCGCCTTTTTCTTAATATGAAAGCCTATTGAGGAGGTTGGCATAATAAATTGAATTGGCAGTCATAGCGCACTCATGGAATTCGTTTAATCTAGCCAGCCGAGACTGGGGGAATCCACCCCGTTTCACAACCCCTCATCTATCCTACGCCCCAATTTCTGGACGTTCTAAACTGAGCTTTGATTAAACGCTTAAGAGCATTACGTAGAGCTTTCGTTTTGTAGCTTTAATATTTTCAGGTAATTTCTGAATTTTAGAATTGTTGATATAAACGATTTTGAAACAGATCCAATTTTATTCATGTTAATGTACGAATGAAAAATAATTATTAAAATAGTGTCAATATTAAAATACTGTTGATATTAAATGATTTTAATAAAACTACTATTCGAATTAGCAATGTAGTAATTTGGAAATAAATAAGACCGGGAATAGTCACGGACCAAAATCATAAATTTGGATTCCAATTAGGTCAAAATAAAAAGCAATCTCAGAGATAGTGTAAAACTAAAATCAATAGCAGCTTCGTATGATCTGAAACTCGATTGAAATAATCAGAATTAATACTTGACAATGGCTTCCATGAATATAAAGATTGTAATTGTAAATAAAAACTGTAATTACAAATGTAATTGTGTGATACCGAGTAAAATTTTTAAACACTCCTCAATCGGACTAACAACTTAAAGTAATAAAAACTGTATCTTAGCCCCAAGTACATCGAAAAAAGTCCGTGCTCTGTATAGAAATGATCCAGACACGATAACTTTGAAATGTACGTGAAACCTCTAGAGTGTTGTAAGACAGACAGACAGAAAATTTTCCATTGTCTTAACAAAGATTGCAACATCTGCTAATGTACCTTAGTATGTACCTACATAATTTAACTGGTGTAAATGTCACTGTCAAGTGAATAACATGACGCTTGTATACGCATACCTTAAAATACGAGTCAGTAAGTCAGTCATATTTTTTATTTAAAGAAGACAACGGTTGAAATTTATTAGTGGTAGACTATGATGACCGTTTGGCGCAGATGCTAAGCTATTTGGTACGGCGTAGTATGTCGTGGGTTCGATAAATAAACGCACAGGCAACTGGTACGGGCCAGTTTTGACTCAAGAGAGCTGATCTGCTGGCTTTTTAAGGGGAAATGGGGAAGTAGCTCTTACAACTCACCTGATTATAGTTTTTAAGACTTATCGAAGGTTCCAAATGAAAAAGAAAAATCTGACAAGGGGCAGAACCTAGTGGTAAAAAACAAACCGCAAATAGCTTCCACTCAAGTTATTTGTCGTAAATTCATCAAAGCGCTTAATGTTCCGATGTTATAGCACGAAGGTTTACTACTTTCTTCATAAATGTAAGGGAGAGGATAAATAAGTCACGAGTTTGGTAAGAGACGTATCTTAAAATCATAGTGCTACGCGGTACTTAAAATTACCACAGTTCCCTCGGTAGTTTTATGCTGCTGTCGTCAAATAGGATGGTGGTTTATCTCTGTACCCAGTAATTACGCTTCTAAGTGTACTATAAAGTAGAATACAGTATTGCTTTCTTACCGGTGAAATGGCTGACATTAGGGTGATCCCAACGGTCTCTACTCAGTTTTTCTTTCCTTCTTTTACATAGACGCTATTATAAGATAGAAATATCTTATGTTAAAACGCTCTTATACGTTTTACATACATAAATTTCACGCGAACAAATGCCCAGATTCGAAACAATTATCTGTAGTAACAAATATTCCCCCCGGTTTGAATCGAACCCACGACCTGATACGCCGAAACAGAACAGCTCAGCATCTGCGCCAAACACTCATCAATTCCAAAACTGGATTCCGGAATTCCTTCGGGATCGGTATGTTCGAATACCATTAACCTAACTGCAATCGGCGGGGGTAAATAGGAAATAATCCGTTCCATTTTTGAAAGCAAATAGGAGAGCGGTTCGGATTCCTCGCGGCGTGCGACCGACGTGACGAATGCTCAGATTGACGTGTAATGGATTTTTGAATAGCGCGCCGCCATGTTGGATCGCCCACTCGACCGGCTGAATCCGGTTTGAGGCGGCGCGGGGCGGACTGAAGCGGTTACGCGAACCTGTTATCTAATTTCCACGTTTAATGAGTGGGCTATTGGATCGGTGCGTAGGTTTTGTCCGTATAAATGGTTGCTTAACATTGTTTACCGTTTTGTCCCGATCATTCGGGAATTCCATTTTGGGTTTGTTAACGGTTTCCGATTAGAGCTCCCTCTTTCATTCTCCGCTTTCCAATATACATAAATTTCGGTAGCTTTCGCTACGCAGCTACCTTAGTATACTTTGAGTTCTTTTATTTATTGGCAATAAGGATCTCCTGGGGCATAAACTTTAAATTGTTCTTTCGCTTGTTTAAAAAAAAACATAAATCGAGTTTTATAGTGGTACTGGAAGTAGATAAATGTTTTTATACATTTTAGGTGTTTCATTTAACTTTTTACAAATCTAAAGACATCGAACATAATTTAAATAAAAAGAGAGGTAAAGTCCCGCTGAGTTTCTGGTGCCTGTTCTTCTCAAGACTAAGTAATTTTTTTTTGCGAACATGTAATGGAATCCTTAGAGGTCAAAAAGTAAGTGTTTCCAATCCAATTTTAAAATAAAAAAAAATTACTTTGGCTTTGATTATACAATGAGATAGTTATAACAACCAAACTATATTAAACCTAATTGAAATACGTATGTAAAATGTGATCTAGTTATTCTGGAGGTGTAAAAAGTAAACAAATACGTTCGTATAACGGGAATAAAGCGGCGTGACAGAGAATTTACTATTTTGAGAATTAATCCTATTCTGTAATACGACTGTCTTTGTCCAGAAGTGAGTTATACCTTAGTTATACTCACACAACTAAACTGACGAAAGGAGTAGGCTCCTTACAAGGTATCTGAATTTTGTATTTGGTATGTATTTGTAAATACATGTATTTATCATGTCGATCCATCGCCTTTATTTAATATGACCTCGCCGTCTCAAAGTATATTCCAAACATGAAAGCTAAGCCCTGTACCTAGCTTATCAACGTCATACGCAGGCATCGAGGAGGAAAAAAATGTTTTCGTATATTTTTTACTCTCCCCTCTGACTCATTGGCCCTTACATTTATCATCGGGTATGCGGGTTTTCCGTGAATAATCGACCTTTATGCTCGTGAGGGTATAACATCCGTGGGGTAATCTAATTTTTTTACAAACTACCTGGTAATTGACTACGACGTTAAGTATTGTGTTTTTCAACGAAAATGCAAAAAAGGCATCACCTGTTATGAAAATTAATAAAGTTTTAAAGCACGTAAAAATACATTTCGAAATGCGAAAATTATTTACGTTCTGAGGCTTAAAATAAACCAGCGTCATAATTAATAGGTAGCAAGGCGGGGAATTTGATTGACCTCAATTAAAGTAACTTTTTTTTAATTAAATGAAACCTTTTAACGGATTTCGTAGGGTTTTTATTTTGTATTAGGTTTCCCGCGTTTCGAATGCTTTAGTGGTCACGAGAAAGACTTAGGTGTATTTGATAACACCCCAGCTAGCTTCAGTTTTTTAATTATTTTTGTCTCCATTTGGCCGTGGCATGGAGTAGCCGTTATTATGTGCCTGATCGCTTTACGGTCTTTTTGGGTATCCGTCCTTTCGGGCTATGAGAGGAGCGGAAGAGTAAGCATATACGTATCTGGGTACACAATTGTGTTCTCTAATATCTTGCACAGACGGTTGAACTCTTGCTGATAAGGTGCCATGGTTGAAATCGATCGAGTGGTCATTGCTTATTTTTTTTTGTGTTATATGCAATTTGACAGTACGGTCTGTAATAAAGTTTTTATACTGTGTGTAATAGAGCATTTAAAAATAGACGTATTTGTATACCTCGCTATAAATACCTGATCATTTTCCATCCAAGATTCGTTATTACGCACCGATCAATCATTACAAGTTTTGAAACTCCGATTAATGCCTCGTTTCCATCGTGTATAATCGCCCGATGAGCGGTTGTTATTGGACAATCAATATAAATTAGGCTTATCCCGATCTAAACACAACAATTACTCTTCCTGAAGACCTATGATCGTTTATTACGAGCAATTAGTCGGTTATTACGCCTATATGAAACAGTTCAGAACAGTATCTTCGGTGATTTGGGAGGTTTAAACGTTTGATTCTTTTTATGTTTTTAGTTAGCTTTCAGACCATTTTATTTTGATTTCTTTCATACTTGACTTCCACACGGCCAAAGTGGCCGTGTGGAAGTCAAGTATGAAATTGATGGATTTATAGGTCAAGTGTTATTGGGATGTACTATGGTGTACCGTATTATTTTTATATCTTGTTCTTTCTATCTGGTGTGGTAGCCACGTTATGTACGGCCAGATGTTCTATAAAATCGGATGAACCATTCTCCATCTTCCATCATCTATCATAAAATAGTAACAAAACTAAAGTATGAAAAGTCTGATCTTTATTTCAATGCCTTCCCGGTATTCATTACTGAACAGGTAAATAACACAGTTGTCTTTTTTTAATTTATCGCAACATATCGATTCTCACAAGACCATCCCCGCGTTGTGCAAATTAACGGACTTCCGGCATATTTCATCTTTTCTATATGTACATCCTCCTGAAACTAGCAGTTTGTGAGAAACATACGCTAACCCAGCTAGTAATTGCAATTCAGTTTTTAAATATGTATTCGTAACTGTTAAATTAATTTAGCCGCTTCTCGTTTCGGAACGCAGAATTTTGATTGTGCAATGAAATGAGAATTGAGGGCTTCTCTCAACGTTGGAGGCTTTTTTAATTTAATATTAAACAAAGGGCTGTGTTGTGGCTATTTACGTCACTTTTGTATTCTGAATAATTAGTTAAACATGTAAATGTATTTGATTACACATAGCATATTATTCTATGATAAGATAATATCAACAAAGTCACAATAGAGGTTGCGATATTGAGCGAAATGATTTATAATTATAAATGATGATTTTAAAAGGTAGGAGTAGTCGTTCGGCTATCGATTCCGTGTCATTTTTTTTTGTAAATTTTCCAATTCTGATTGTAGGCTTTATTGTCGTTGTGTCTTAAAATCTTTACATTTGTCAAAAATTATGTCGGTTTGCTACGTTGGTCTATTACTGCGTGAAAGAGCAGACATAACAGACTGATTACCATGGTCGCTTATTATAAGCAAATTAGTAATATCTACACTTGATCATCTTTTACACATATTAAAATGAGTTTTTTTATGTATGTCCTCAATGCTTTCCATTCATCTGATTGTTATGAAACTTCGACAACTTAGGCGGTTCCTGACCCCAAAGGATATTAAAATCAATACATAGTTTAAAGAATCGAAACACCTTTTTTTTCGTGGCATTACAACGCATTCCAGGTACAGCTTACATGATACAAATTTTAAAATGGTTAAAGTTGAGTTTTTTTACGCACAATAACTAACATACACTGTTATATTTTATACATTCGTAGCAATTCCGTTTACCCCTTTTCATCTAATTTTTTCTTTTTTTTCCCACATTTAAATACGCGACGAAGGATCCCGATCTGAATGTGACATGTTCGTAAATTACTTTACAGCACATGAGCGTTTACGAACACAATGTCGCCCCCCACATCCCGTATCGTATCCGGGACGCGGTAGGAGTGTCACATCCCCATTTCCGACGACCGGGAGGATTGGGAATCGCTCATAATTTAAACATTTCCCGAACACATCCCGTTTCGGAATCGCGCAGACTGCTATAGTAATAGCGCACCTGCATGGCGCAAAGAAAAACAGGGATCACGGAAAATGGAGCGCCGGTCTTTGCGCGGTCGCGGCCCATTTTCATAGTTCATGCGTCGCAATTTTAATATGCGCTCGTCTGCGTTTCTATTTATTTCTTTCGTTGTGATTCTGCCATCTATTTAATTGAGGTTCTCATAAAAATACGAATGTGCTAATACACCTAAAGTCGTACTATTGGTACGTAGGGTAACAGAGGAAGTGTATAAATTAGGAAAAAAAATTATGTTAAGAAAAAAAAAATGTTTTGTATTATATTTTTGGTAAATATATGATTACAACATGTCGAAGACATTTTGAAGTGACAAGGCGAGTATCGCTAATAGAAGGCGCCATGTCTGCCCATAAAAACACAATGTCACTGCTTATTCCCAGAGGTTAAGGTGTTATATTTTTACGACCAGTAATTACGCTGGCAACCTTGCGCTTCAAACCGGAATACAGTAGTGCTTGCACACTGCTGCTGCGGTAGCTGCGGTAGAATAACTGTAAATGCAGTGGTCCGAAGCGGCCACGGGAGCGAATCCTACGACTCAGCAAGTCTAAGATCCACGTTATGTGAAAACAAAATATGTTAAATTATCGTAAGAAAAAAACAGACGCAAGTACCAGTTATTCTTCTTAGGCGGATACAAGGTGAAGAGATAGGATTTAATCAAATAGCATAAATAATTTGTAATTAACAAAAACCATAGTTGGATCTTGTAATTTTTTCTCTTTAATCTAAATCTTGTTTTAATAATAAAAAAAGTAGTAGGAGCAGCCTCTGAGAAATTTGTGGACAAATACACAGTAAACTTGGTTTCGTAAGCTCGTGTAAACTATATAGGTATTTTGCAATTATTTTATAATATCACATATGTTTCGATCGAAGTGATAACCTCCTATTTTACAGACGTTAAAAATGGCACGACTCTGCCAAAATACCGTAATTCAATTATGAACGGTGGGTGAAAAAAGAAACACTAAATCTTGGTCCTGTAAGTAACATAACAAACGACGCAATATTCTTGGTCGGCGCAATCAATATAATGTTTACTTATCACCAGGTGATCCGCTCCTTTTTGCCATTCTTTAATAATAAAGATTGATCAAAAACGAATGTACGAATTGTTTAGTTCACTTACCATAATAAGCGTAAAGCAAAGTGTATTGAGATCGACTGTGAATAATGCGATTTGATGAACTTATTTGTTTTCTAAAGCCGCTTTTATATTACGTGTGCCTAATGTCCTTCAGTGCTGTAATGATCCCTATATATGCTCACTGGTACAGTTTATACTGGGTATTATAAAAAAAAATAATGAGAATAAACGTAAATAGTTACATGTTAATGAAATTGATTTCTATTTTAAACGATTTCTTATGCTCATGTTATTTATTCGTTATTGTAAAAAACTTTAAATAAGAGTTACAAAAACATTATCCATTAGGCATTTTCTTCCAGTAAAACTTTACTTTACTTTACTTATAAAGTTTGTTTACACCTGATTTATTATTCAAAGTTGCGATTTAATAACTGATGAGGATTGGGTAAAAACTCGAACGTTCTGAAAATCAACTTATTTTGCCCCAACATAATCTAAAACAGGGTATTAACCCGTTTTAATATTAACCTAATATAGCGTCAATTACCCTTGTCGTGGCTGATAGACGTCATGACTGGCCACTGAGTTTTAATTAACCCCTGTTAAATAGAACGTAATGTTATTTTAGAACGTTTATTTTATGTTATGTTTCTTTGTATTTTATACTATAATTTCATTAAGAAAAAAAATATTTTATGCATTTAACTATTTATACATTAAAAAAAAAATGTCATTTCTAGAAATATATTAACATATTATTATAATTTATACGGTAGCACCATTTCACAGAGTTCACTTGCGAAAGTAGGGTGATGGTTTCAGAGACACAACCGGACACATTAGTAGATCATCTTATCATCAGTGCTATGCTCGGCACTCAGAGATACTGGGCGACAAGTGTAGAGCAGACACAGTTTGTAACTCTTGAGTTATTTTAAATCATTGAGTGAGACTGCCACTGATGTTATGGATCAAGCGTGTAACTTGCTGTAAGTGCTTAAAAAATAAATAAAGGCCACTTAGTATTAAACATCAAATGGTTAAATTAATTACTATCGATAATTTAAGAAGTTAATTGTTTGCAATGAAAACTTCTAAGAAACACGAAAATAAAAACTACATTGTACAATATCAACAGCCCTACTTGCAATTTAACCTGATATAAAAATGGATATCAAAAAAAATAAACGTTCTTCAGCTAAATTTAATATCACAAAGCTGGCATGGTAACATGGCTGACGGCGCCGCGACTTAGACCTCCCAACGCTACGGACGGACCCCCGTCGATGTAGTCCATCGTGTGCCTTATTAAGCCGTCTAGCTATGGTTAGCTCGCTATTTACGTAGTATGTAATATCTAGTTACAAGACAAAATACTGATTACATTTAAAAAAATCAGAATCTATGTACCGCCAAGCGGTTACGTGCAAACACTACGGTTTGTGGTTCCAGCATAATTTCTGGGTAAAGAGAAACACTATCGTACATCACTGGCTAGCAAGAATCATTTTTCAAAAAGCGAACATAGTTGCAACCTCGCTTCCATGGACTTGATATTAAGCATGTTTTTCTTTTACTTCTTCCGATATTCAAAGTAACTTATTTTACTTAGTATTAACTTTTCCTATACAAAAAAAAAATCTTATCCTGTTAATTCGCTCCTTCGTGAAAGAATACCAAACCAAACGACACACTTTCTCATTTATTATAATAATAAGAGAGATACCAGTAAGTAGAGTATAATCACGTAAAGCTATTCATTTCATAAAGGGGCACGCCCTCCCTTATGGTAATATATAACGATTTCACAGAGGATCAGTTCTAGTTATCACTGATTATTCTTTAATGAGGTAAGTGGTACCTGTCCCTGGAAAATTTTTCACTGCAGCTGCACATTCACAGGTGTATACATCCGTGTAAGGTAATGTGGGAATAATCGGTTTCCATCTTTTCCTATACGGAAGATATATTAGGAATTAGTACTTAACAGCTAACACCAAAAGACTAATACTGCGCATTTTTGTCTTAACCCCAGAAGAATTTTATGTGGCTCTTGTTATCTATGCACGAACGTGCGATAGCTCCTATCGCTGTAATCAGATTAATTGGTGATTCACGCGGCAACCGATTTTCCGTCGGCCTTGTATCGACCCGCACTCGCCCGTGAACTTGTCCGATTATGCAAAACCTTCGAATTACACCCGACCCTATGATGGTCCGCATGGAAAACTTTGGTGCCTACTTCTTTGTCCCTAGTAGGAATTCTTCAAAAACTCATGATGTTTAAAACACTTTATAGCGTTCGTGGTTCACGTGATGGACGATAGAGATGATAGAACATCTACTGTTGTCTGAAAACATCCGTACGGAACTAATTTATGGATAAAATTCGTAAAGTATTTTTATAACGTGTAGTGTTCGCGTAGATAGAAGAAATCATTATTATTTTTTAAAAGGAATAGAGTCATCGCATCACGTTGAACCCATACAAATTTTAGAAAACTGAACCAGGGAACTCCTTAAAATCTAATAGGAAATGGATGTTGAATAAGGAATCGTTAGATATTTAATTTCATATAAATATAAATTAAAATAAAATTAACTATTTATGATAATCGCAATCAGTCAAGCACCGTCAATTAATTTATTTATTTAATAAAATAAGAACTTGAGCTTGATTTAATAAAAATTACCTATTCAAGAAACAGCAGGGATTTGTTCATACGGCTTATTCATAGTACTACGGTAAAGCCACGCACCTGTGCTGTAGGGGCCGGATCGAACCGGTTTCGCAGAAAATCAGCGTAGTGGAAATGTTTGTGCTTGCACGTTTCATCCGGTGAGGTGGCCGGTGGCCCACTCCCCTTGCTCCCTTCCTTAAAGCCTGTCAACACACTCGCAATTTCTTTCATGTTGCGAATGTTCTTGGGCAGCGGTGATACTTAATGCTATTATAGTTTTGATAATGTTCACGCATGCATTGTCGTTCAAGCCTCGCCTTAAGCCAATGTAACGCTCGTGTAATACAATAAGCTTTGCCCTATGAATATTGTATATAATGATTTATCGTTATAATATAACACAATGATAACTTAATATCGGTCACAGACCTAAATGGACTGTTCGAGCCGTACGAAAGAATATTGTTAATTATATTAATTTACTTTATTGATGATTGTATTGCGTTTAATGTCATCTGAATATCGTAAGGTTTTCAACAACTTCACTACTCGACACACAATTTTGTTTTATCGCTTGTGGCAGATGATCGTAAATATAAAAGATTGTATTTTGTTGTATTGTTGATTGCAATTATATTGACAAATTACTATCCATAAAAGCTTAGCCTATAGAAGTAACGATGTTGTTCAATCATTTTAAGACTAAAGTTTAATAATTGAGGACATTATCTTACATGGAATACTCTAGTCAGATCTATGACTAGAATCATATATTCGAAATTATGTAACTTACTTTATTAACTTACGTACAAAAGTAGCTGCATATGTTTTCCTTCGCCAGTTCCTGAGCAGTTTGTAAATCATTATCAAATATATGGTTACCAATTGAATTGTTGTAGGGACACAGTCTATTCAGATTACACAATAGGTACGATAACAAAGTTTATAGCATTTGCAGCTCGGCACTTAGGTATTAATCTAAGGTTTGTTTGAAAAGGATTCATTATAAAATTTATCGATGTAGGACCGTGGCAATATTGAAGTGCACGTGAAAACTCATGCATAGGAAATGAGTCAGCACTATGATGGATGTTGAAATATTACTTCACGTTTAGTTGTTCCAGATAATTATTAATACGAATGCCGTGTCATTAGTGTTACCGTGTTAGAAGTAGATATCGTGCATACTACCGTTGATTTTACCCACAACATCAGATATGTTGTAAGAGTTTAGTGTATCGCTAAATTATAAACGCTTACTTTACGCTTGACTTCTATAAGTTCATATTACTTTCCCGGACTAATTGTCGCCCGTGCAGCTAAGACTCCATAATTTGGTATGACTCTTTCACAAACCACCGGGGAAAGTTTCAAAGTATTACCAGTTATTCTACGACTAAGTAGTACGTTTAAACATAACTGTTTTGGTTTGAAGGACAATGTTTTTAGTATAATTACTAGATAAAGATATAAACCATATAAAATCTCCTGAAAACTTTTCAGCGATATAAGCAATGAGCAAGCGTGTCGCTTATTCGAGACTTTCCTGTTCCTCCATTAAATGTTCTAAAACATGGCCGCTATTTTAAATTTTTAGAATAAAAAACCACGACACATCTGCAGATTTCATGATTTGGCTCACCACTTTTGTCTTACACAATGGCGGATTTCGGTGAAAACTTTTTAATATCTAAATACACGCCTGGAGTGGTTTGCGCGTTCGTTGTTCCTAACATCTCCCTCGGGTGCCGGGGGGTGTTTTGCTGCGGACCTTAAATCGGGGGGTTGCGAAATTACGCTCGGCCCCGCTGAACCGTTTCGACTGGATTAAGTAATGAACTAACAAATAATATTCCGTGTACCCTTCACATGATGTTCTATTTGTATCTCGATATTGAATTTTCCCAAGCGAAACGGTTCTAATGTAATTCGATTTTTGGTAGTCCTTGGTAAATTTGCGAGTGATAAAAAATTCACATCGCCATCTTGCTAAGAAGCCAGAAGCTAATGTAAACATAAATTGGTAACAGTTGTCAAGGCGTTCTATTTAGCTAATTTGCATTGGACTGAGCCAATTTGACTCATTTAGAGTTTTGTTGCTGTATTTATAAAAAAAAAACAAAACTTTGATATTATTTTTTTAATAACATATGTTGGTTTTTAATTCCGAATATATTATACATAAATATGAATTCTTCGCCTAGAGGTCGAATGTGATAATACCTATTTTTACGGCGGTGAGACAATTTGACTCATAAAATGATTTAATAGATAATTGCTTTGTAAATGCAAATTCTAGCTTACATGAAGAATCAGAATTCGAACATCAGTTAGGCGTTAATACTCATGATCAATCTTGTAAATTTATTAGTTAGCTGTGGTCAAAAATAACTTATTTGCCCACTTTTTTCATCATTCCGTTTGATACGTCGCGTGAGAACAGAACGTTTTTAGCGACATAATATAATTTGATAAAATCAATTTTTTGCCACAAAAATTTTATCGAGGTAATTTCGATATTTGTTTGTAAAAAGTATTTGGTATTTTGTTTACGAGGTAATTTCGATATTTGTTTGTAAAAAGTATTTCAATTTATATTTATTTTACATTTAAAAAAAATAAAAAAATAAAATATTTTGCTAAGTGCAATTGATATGAGTCTGTAC